>BSDF01000010.1:2141642-2394142 GCA_027925045.1 Hypotaenidia okinawae
AACCCCTCTCACCCTGGGGCTAAGGCCTTTCCCCTTCCGGGGAACCCTCCTAATACTACTTCCCTAGGCACTGGTCTCGGCCGGAGCAGCCTGCCATTCAAAAACATGCCGAACGTCCAGGAATAGCTGCCAAACGCAGGGAGTCAAGACTGAAACACATACCTTTCCTGAAACTGCCCCTGGCAGCACACAATCAACCCCACTCACCCTGGGGCTACGGCCTTTCCCCTTCCGGGGAACCCTCCTAATACTATTTCCCTAGGCACTGGTCTCGGCCGGAGCAGCCTGCCATTCAAAAACATGCCGAACGTCCAGGAATAGCTGCCAAACGCAGGGAGTCAAGACTGAAACACATACCTTTCCTGAAACTGCCCCTGGCAGCCCACAATCAACCCCTCTCACCCTGGGGCTAAGGCCTTTCCCCTTCCGGGGAACCCTCCTAATACTACTTCCCTAGGCACTGGTCTCGGCCGGAGCAGCCTGCCATTCAAAAACATGCCGAACGTCCAGGAATAGCTGCCAAACGCAGGGAGTCAAGACTGAAACACATACCTTTCCTGAAACTGCCCCTGGCAGCACACAATCCACCCCACTCACCCTGGGGCTACGGCCTTTCCCCTTCCGGGGAACCCTCCTAATACTATTTCCCTAGGCACTGGTCTCGGCCGGAGCAGCCTGCCATTCAAAAACATGCCGAACGTCCAGGAATAGCTGCCAAACGCAGGGAGTCAAGACTGAAACACATACCTTTCCTGAAACTGCCCCTGGCAGCACACAATCAACCCCTCTCACCCTGGGGCTAAGGCCTTTCCCCTTCCGGGGAACCCTCCTAATACTACTTCCCTAGGCACTGGTCTCGGCCGGAGCAGCCTGCCATTCAAAAACATGCCGAACGTCCAGGAATAGCTGCCAAACGCAGGGAGTCAAGACTGAAACACATACCTTTCCTGAAACTGCCCCTGGCAGCCCACAATCAACCCCTCTCACCCTGGGGCTAAGGCCTTTCCCCTTCCGGGGAACCCTCCTAATACTACTTCCCTAGGCACTGGTCTCGGCCGGAGCAGCCTGCCATTCAAAAACATGCCGAACGTCCAGGAATAGCTGCCAAACGCAGGGAGTCAAGACTGAAACACATACCTTTCCTGAAACTGCCCCTGGCAGCCCACAATCAACCCCTCTCACCCTGGGGCTAAGGCCTTTCCCCTTCCGGGGAACCCTCCTAATACTACTTCCCTAGGCACTGGTCTCGGCCGGAGCAGCCTGCCATTCAAAAACATGCCGAACGTCCAGGAATAGCTGCCAAACGCAGGGAGTCAAGACTGAAACACATACCTTTCCTGAAACTGCCCCTGGCAGCCCACAATCAACCCCTCTCACCCTGGGGCTAAGGCCTTTCCCCTTCCGGGGAACCCTCCTAATACTACTTCCCTAGGCACTGGTCTCGGCCGGAGCAGCCTGCCATTCAAAAACATGCCGAACGTCCAGGAATAGCTGCCAAACGCAGGGAGTCAAGACTGAAACACATACCTTTCCTGAAACTGCCCCTGGCAGCACACAATCAACCCCACTCACCCTGGGGCTACGGCCTTTCCCCTTCCGGGGAACCCTCCTAATACTACTTCCCTAGGCACTGGTCTCGGCCGGAGCAGCCTTCCATTCAAAAACATGCCGAACGTCCAGGAATAGCTGCCAAACGCAGGGAGTCAAGACTGAAACACATACCTTTCCTGAAACTGCCCCTGGCAGCCCACAATCAACCCCTCTCACCCTGGGGCTAAGGCCTTTCCCCTTCCGGGGAACCCTCCTAATACTACTTCCCTAGGCACTGGTCTCGGCCGGAGCAGCCTGCCATTCAAAAACATGCCGAACGTCCAGGAATAGCTGCCAAACGCAGGGAGTCAAGACTGAAACACATACCTTTCCTGAAACTGCCCCTGGCAGCCCACAATCAACCCCTCTCACCCTGGGGCTAAGGCCTTTCCCCTTCCGGGGAACCCTCCTAATACTACTTCCCTAGGCACTGGTCCTGCCAGAGCAGCCTGCCATTCAAAAACATGCCGAACGTCCAGGAATAGCTGCCAAACGCAGGGAGTCAAGACTGAAACACATACCTTTCCTGAAACTGCCCCTGGCAGCCCACAATCAACCCCATTCACCCTGGGGCTACGGCCTTTCCCCTTCCGGGGAACCCTCCTAATACTATTTCCCTAGGCACTGGTCTCGGCCGGAGCAGCCTGCCATTCAAAAACATGCCGAACGTCCAGGAATAGCTGCCAAACGCAGGGAGTCAAGACTGAAACACATACCTTTCCTGAAACTGCCCCTGGCAGCACACAATCCACCCCACTCACCCTGGGGCTAAGGCCTTTCCCCTTCCGGGGAACCCTCCTAATACTACTTCCCTAGGCACTGGTCTCGGCCGGAGCAGCCTGCCATTGAAAAACATGCCGAACGTCCAGGAATAGCTGCCAAACGCAGGGAGTCAAGACTGAAACACATACCTTTCCTGAAACTGCCCCTGGCAGCCCACAATCAACCCCTCTCACCCTGGGGCTAAGGCCTTTCCCCTTCCGGGGAACCCTCCTAATACTACTTCCCTAGGCACTGGCCTCGGCCGGAGCAGCCTGCCATTCAAAAACATGCCGAACGTCCAGGAATAGCTGCCAAACGCAGGGAGTCAAGACTGAAACACATACCTTTCCTGAAACTGCCCCTGGCAGCACACAATCAACCCCTCTCACCCTGGGGCTAAGGCCTTTCCCCTTCCGGGGAACCCTCCTAATACTATTTCCCTAGGCACTGGTCTCGGCCGGAGCAGCCTGCCATTCAAAAACATGCCGAACGTCCAGGAATAGCTGCCAAACGCAGGGAGTCAAGACTGAAACACATACCTTTCCTGAAACTGCCCCTGGCAGCACACAATCAACCCCACTCACCCTGGGGCTAAGGCCTTTCCCCTTCCGGGGAACCCTCCTAATACTATTTCCCTAGGCACTGGTCTCGGCCGGAGCAGCCTGCCATTCAAAAACATGCCGAACGTCCAGGAATAGCTGCCAAACGCAGGGAGTCAAGACTGAAACACATACCTTTCCTGAAACTGCCCCTGGCAGCCCACAATCAACCCCTCTCACCCTGGGGCTACGGCCTTTCCCCTTCCGGGGAACCCTCCTAATACTATTTCCCTAGGCACTGGTCTCGGCCGGAGCAGCCTGCCATTCAAAAACATGCCGAACGTCCAGGAATAGCTGCCAAACGCAGGGAGTCAAGACTGAAACACATACCTTTCCTGAAACTGCCCCTGGCAGCCCACAATCAACCCCTCTCACCCTGGGGCTAAGGCCTTTCCCCTTCCGGGGAACCCTCCTAATACTACTTCCCTAGGCACTGGCCTCGGCCGGAGCAGCCTGCCATTCAAAAACATGCCGAACGTCCAGGAATAGCTGCCAAACGCAGGGAGTCAAGACTGAAACACATACCTTTCCTGAAACTGCCCCTGGCAGCCCACAATCAACCCCTCTCACCCTGGGGCTAAGGCCTTTCCCCTTCCAGGGAACCCTCCTAATACTACTTCCCTAGGCACTGGTCTCGGCCGGAGCAGCCTTCCATTCAAAAACATGCCGAACGTCCAGGAATAGCTGCCAAACGCAGGGAGTCAAGACTGAAACACATACCTTTCCTGAAACTGCCCCTGGCAGCCCACAATCAACCCCTCTCACCCTGGGGCTAAGGCCTTTCCCCTTCCGGGGAACCCTCCTAATACTATTTCCCTAGGCACTGGTCTCGGCCGGAGCAGCCTGCCATTCAAAAACATGCCGAACGTCCAGGAATAGCTGCCAAACGCAGGGAGTCAAGACTGAAACACATACCTTTCCTGAAACTGCCCCTGGCAGCCCACAATCAACCCCTCTCACCCTGGGGCTAAGGCCTTTCCCCTTCCGGGGAACCCTCCTAATACTACTTCCCTAGGCACTGGCCTCGGCCGGAGCAGCCTTCCATTCAAAAACATGCCGAACGTCCAGGAATAGCTGCCAAACGCAGGGAGTCAAGACTGAAACACATACCTTTCCTGAAACTGCCCCTGGCAGCCCACAATCAACCCCTCTCACCCTGGGGCTAAGGCCTTTCCCCTTCCGGGGAACCCTCCTAATACTACTTCCCTAGGCACTGGTCTCGGCCGGAGCAGCCTGCCATTCAAAAACATGCCGAACGTCCAGGAATAGCTGCCAAACGCAGGGAGTCAAGACTGAAACACATACCTTTCCTGAAACTGCCCCTGGCAGCCCACAATCAACCCCTCTCACCCTGGGGCTAAGGCCTTTCCCCTTCCGGGGAACCCTCCTAATACTATTTCCCTAGGCACTGGTCTCGGCCGGAGCAGCCTGCCATTCAAAAACATGCCGAACGTCCAGGAATAGCTGCCAAACGCAGGGAGTCAAGACTGAAACACATACCTTTCCTGAAACTGCCCCTGGCAGCACACAATCAACCCCACTCACCCTGGGGCTAAGGCCTTTCCCCTTCCGGGGAACCCTCCTAATACTATTTCCCTAGGCACTGGTCTCGGCCGGAGCAGCCTGCCATTCAAAAACATGCCGAACGTCCAGGAATAGCTGCCAAACGCAGGGAGTCAAGACTGAAACACATACCTTTCCTGAAACTGCCCCTGGCAGCCCACAATCAACCCCTCTCACCCTGGGGCTAAGGCCTTTCCCCTTCCGGGGAACCCTCCTAATACTACTTCCCTAGGCACTGGTCTCGGCCGGAGCAGCCTGCCATTCAAAAACATGCCGAACGTCCAGGAATAGCTGCCAAACGCAGGGAGTCAAGACTGAAACACATACCTTTCCTGAAACTGCCCCTGGCAGCCCACAATCAACCCCTCTCACCCTGGGGCTAAGGCCTTTCCCCTTCCGGGGAACCCTCCTAATACTACTTCCCTAGGCACTGGCCTCGGCCGGAGCAGCCTGCCATTCAAAAACATGCCGAACGTCCAGGAATAGCTGCCAAACGCAGGGAGTCAAGACTGAAACACATACCTTTCCTGAAACTGCCCCTGGCAGCACACAATCAACCCCTCTCACCCTGGGGCTAAGGCCTTTCCCCTTCCGGGGAACCCTCCTAATACTATTTCCCTAGGCACTGGTCTCGGCCGGAGCAGCCTGCCATTCAAAAACATGCCGAACGTCCAGGAATAGCTGCCAAACGCAGGGAGTCAAGACTGAAACACATACCACTTCTGAAACTGCCCCTGGCAGCCCACAATCAACCCCTCTCACCCTGGGGCTAAGGCCTTTCCCCTTCCGGGGAACCCTCCTAATACTACTTCCCTAGGCACTGGTCTCGGCCGGAGCAGCCTGCCATTCAAAAACATGCCGAACGTCCAGGAATAGCTGCCAAACGCAGGGAGTCAAGACTGAAACACATACCTTTCCTGAAACTGCCCCTGGCAGCCCACAATCAACCCCTCTCACCCTGGGGCTAAGGCCTTTCCCCTTCCGGGGAACCCTCCTAATACTACTTCCCTAGGCACTGGTCTCGGCCGGAGCAGCCTGCCATTCAAAAACATGCCGAACGTCCAGGAATAGCTGCCAAACGCAGGGAGTCAAGACTGAAACACATACCTTTCCTGAAACTGCCCCTGGCAGCACACAATCAACCCCTCTCACCCTGGGGCTACGGCCTTTCCCCTTCCGGGGAACCCTCCTAATACTACTTCCCTAGGCACTGGTCTCGGCCGGAGCAGCCTGCCATTCAAAAACATGCCGAACGTCCAGGAATAGCTGCCAAACGCAGGGAGTCAAGACTGAAACACATACCTTTCCTGAAACTGCCCCTGGCAGCCCACAATCAACCCCTCTCACCCTGGGGCTACGGCCTTTCCCCTTCCGGGGAACCCTCCTAATACTATTTCCCTAGGCACTGGTCTCGGCCGGAGCAGCCTGCCATTCAAAAACATGCCGAACGTCCAGGAATAGCTGCCAAACGCAGGGAGTCAAGACTGAAACACATACCTTTCCTGAAACTGCCCCTGGCAGCCCACAATCAACCCCTCTCACCCTGGGGCTAAGGCCTTTCCCCTTCCGGGGAACCCTCCTAATACTACTTCCCTAGGCACTGGTCTCGGCCGGAGCAGCCTGCCATTCAAAAACATGCCGAACGTCCAGGAATAGCTGCCAAACGCAGGGAGTCAAGACTGAAACACATACCTTTCCTGAAACTGCCCCTGGCAGCCCACAATCAACCCCTCTCACCCTGGGGCTAAGGCCTTTCCCCTTCCGGGGAACCCTCCTAATACTACTTCCCTAGGCACTGGTCTCGGCCGGAGCAGCCTGCCATTCAAAAACATGCCGAACGTCCAGGAATAGCTGCCAAACGCAGGGAGTCAAGACTGAAACACATACCTTTCCTGAAACTGCCCCTGGCAGCCCACAATCAACCCCTCTCACCCTGGGGCTAAGGCCTTTCCCCTTCCGGGGAACCCTCCTAATACTACTTCCCTAGGCACTGGTCTCGGCCGGAGCAGCCTGCCATTCAAAAACATGCCGAACGTCCAGGAATAGCTGCCAAACGCAGGGAGTCAAGACTGAAACACATACCTTTCCTGAAACTGCCCCTGGCAGCCCACAATCAACCCCTCTCACCCTGGGGCTAAGGCCTTTCCCCTTCCGGGGAACCCTCCTAATACTACTTCCCTAGGCACTGGTCTCGGCCGGAGCAGCCTTCCATTCAAAAACATGCCGAACGTCCAGGAATAGCTGCCAAACGCAGGGAGTCAAGACTGAAACACATACCTTTCCTGAAACTGCCCCTGGCAGCCCACAATCAACCCCTCTCACCCTGGGGCTAAGGCCTTTCCCCTTCCGGGGAACCCTCCTAATACTACTTCCCTAGGCACTGGTCTCGGCCGGAGCAGCCTGCCATTCAAAAACATGCCGAACGTCCAGGAATAGCTGCCAAACGCAGGGAGTCAAGACTGAAACACATACCTTTCCTGAAACTGCCCCTGGCAGCCCACAATCAACCCCTCTCACCCTGGGGCTAAGGCCTTTCCCCTTCCGGGGAACCCTCCTAATACTATTTCCCTAGGCACTGGTCTCGGCCGGAGCAGCCTGCCATTCAAAAACATGCCGAACGTCCAGGAATAGCTGCCAAACGCAGGGAGTCAAGACTGAAACACATACCTTTCCTGAAACTGCCCCTGGCAGCACACAATCAACCCCTCTCACCCTGGGGCTACGGCCTTTCCCCTTCCGGGGAACCCTCCTAATACTACTTCCCTAGGCACTGGCCTCGGCCGGAGCAGCCTGCCATTCAAAAACATGCCGAACGTCCAGGAATAGCTGCCAAACGCAGGGAGTCAAGACTGAAACACATACCTTTCCTGAAACTGCCCCTGGCAGCCCACAATCAACCCCTCTCACCCTGGGGCTAAGGCCTTTCCCCTTCCGGGGAACCCTCCTAATACTACTTCCCTAGGCACTGGTCTCGGCCGGAGCAGCCTGCCATTCAAAAACATGCCGAACGTCCAGGAATAGCTGCCAAACGCAGGGAGTCAAGACTGAAACACATACCTTTCCTGAAACTGCCCCTGGCAGCCCACAATCAACCCCTCTCACCCTGGGGCTAAGGCCTTTCCCCTTCCGGGGAACCCTCCTAATACTACTTCCCTAGGCACTGGTCTCGGCCGGAGCAGCCTGCCATTCAAAAACATGCCGAACGTCCAGGAATAGCTGCCAAACGCAGGGAGTCAAGACTGAAACACATACCTTTCCTGAAACTGCCCCTGGCAGCCCACAATCAACCCCTCTCACCCTGGGGCTAAGGCCTTTCCCCTTCCGGGGAACCCTCCTAATACTACTTCCCTAGGCACTGGTCTCGGCCGGAGCAGCCTGCCATTCAAAAACATGCCGAACGTCCAGGAATAGCTGCCAAACGCAGGGAGTCAAGACTGAAACACATACCTTTCCTGAAACTGCCCCTGGCAGCCCACAATCAACCCCTCTCACCCTGGGGCTAAGGCCTTTCCCCTTCCGGGGAACCCTCCTAATACTACTTCCCTAGGCACTGGTCCTGCCAGAGCAGCCTGCCATTCAAAAACATGCCGAACGTCCAGGAATAGCTGCCAAACGCAGGGAGTCAAGACTGAAACACATACCTTTCCTGAAACTGCCCCTGGCAGCCCACAATCAACCCCACTCACCCTGGGGCTACGGCCTTTCCCCTTCCGGGGAACCCTCCTAATACTACTTCCCTAGGCACTGGTCTCGGCCGGAGCAGCCTTCCATTCAAAAACATGCCGAACGTCCAGGAATAGCTGCCAAACGCAGGGAGTCAAGACTGAAACACATACCTTTCCTGAAACTGCCCCTGGCAGCCCACAATCAACCCCTCTCACCCTGGGGCTAAGGCCTTTCCCCTTCCGGGGAACCCTCCTAATACTACTTCCCTAGGCACTGGTCCTCGGCCGGAGCAGCCTGGCAATCAAAAACATGCCGAACGTCCAGGAATAGCTGCCAAACGCAGGGAGTCAGGACTGAAACACATACCTTTCCTGAAACTGCCCCTGGCAGCCCACAATCAACCCCACTCACCCTGGGGCTACGGCCTTTCCCCTTCCGGGGAACCCTCCTAATACTACTTACCCTAGGAACTGGTCTCGGCCGGAGCAGCCTGCCATTCAAAAACATGCCGAACGTCCAGGAATAGCTGCCAAACGCAGGGAGTCAAGACTGAAACACATACCTTTCCTGAACCTGCCCCTGGCAGCCCACAATCAACCCCATTCACCCTGGGGCTACGGCCTTTCCCCTTCCGGGGAACCCTCCTAATACTATTTCCCTAGGCACTGGTCTCGGCCGGAGCAGCCTTCCATTCAAAAACATGCCGAACGTCCAGGAATAGCTGCCAAACGCAGGGAGTCAAGACTGAAACACATACCTTTCCTGAAACTGCCCCTGGCAGCACACAATCAACCCCACTCACCCTGGGGCTAAGGCCTTTCCCCTTCCGGGGAACCCTCCTAATACTACTTCCCTAGGCACTGGTCTCGGCCGGAGCAGCCTGCCATTCAAAAACATGCCGAACGTCCAGGAATAGCTGCCAAACGCAGGGAGTCAAGACTGAAACACATACCTTTCCTGAAACTGCCCCTGGCAGCCCACAATCAACCCCTCTCACCCTGGGGCTAAGGCCTTTCCCCTTCCGGGGAACCCTCCTAATACTATTTCCCTAGGCACTGGTCTCGGCCGGAGCAGCCTGCCATTCAAAAACATGCCGAACGTCCAGGAATAGCTGCCAAACGCAGGGAGTCAAGACTGAAACACATACCTTTCCTGAAACTGCCCCTGGCAGCACACAATCAACCCCTCTCACCCTGGGGCTAAGGCCTTTCCCCTTCCGGGGAACCCTCCTAATACTACTTCCCTAGGCACTGGTCTCGGCCGGAGCAGCCTGCCATTCAAAAACATGCCGAACGTCCAGGAATAGCTGCCAAACGCAGGGAGTCAAGACTGAAACACATACCTTTCCTGAAACTGCCCCTGGCAGCCCACAATCAACCCCTCTCACCCTGGGGCTAAGGCCTTTCCCCTTCCGGGGAACCCTCCTAATACTACTTCCCTAGGCACTGGTCTCGGCCGGAGCAGCCTGCCATTCAAAAACATGCCGAACGTCCAGGAATAGCTGCCAAACGCAGGGAGTCAAGACTGAAACACATACCTTTCCTGAAACTGCCCCTGGCAGCACACAATCAACCCCTCTCACCCTGGGGCTAAGGCCTTTCCCCTTCCGGGGAACCCTCCTAATACTACTTCCCTAGGCACTGGTCTCGGCCGGAGCAGCCTGCCATTCAAAAACATGCCGAACGTCCAGGAATAGCTGCCAAACGCAGGGAGTCAAGACTGAAACACATACCTTTCCTGAAACTGCCCCTGGCAGCACACAATCAACCCCTCTCACCCTGGGGCTAAGGCCTTTCCCCTTCCGGGGAACCCTCCTAATACTACTTCCCTAGGCACTGGTCTCGGCCGGAGCAGCCTGCCATTCAAAAACATGCCGAACGTCCAGGAATAGCTGCCAAACGCAGGGAGTCAAGACTGAAACACATACCTTTCCTGAAACTGCCCCTGGCAGCCCACAATCAACCCCTCTCACCCTGGGGCTACGGCCTTTCCCCTTCCGGGGAACCCTCCTAATACTACTTCCCTAGGCACTGGTCTCGGCCGGAGCAGCCTGCCATTCAAAAACATGCCGAACGTCCAGGAATAGCTGCCAAACGCAGGGAGTCAAGACTGAAACACATACCTTTCCTGAAACTGCCCCTGGCAGCACACAATCAACCCCTCTCACCCTGGGGCTAAGGCCTTTCCCCTTCCGGGGAACCCTCCTAATACTACTTCCCTAGGCACTGGTCTCGGCCGGAGCAGCCTGCCATTCAAAAACATGCCGAACGTCCAGGAATAGCTGCCAAACGCAGGGAGTCAAGACTGAAACACATACCTTTCCTGAAACTGCCCCTGGCAGCACACAATCAACCCCTCTCACCCTGGGGCTAAGGCCTTTCCCCTTCCGGGGAACCCTCCTAATACTACTTCCCTAGGCACTGGTCTCGGCCGGAGCAGCCTGCCATTCAAAAACATGCCGAACGTCCAGGAATAGCTGCCAAACGCAGGGAGTCAAGACTGAAACACATACCTTTCCTGAAACTGCCCCTGGCAGCCCACAATCAACCCCTCTCACCCTGGGGCTAAGGCCTTTCCCCTTCCGGGGAACCCTCCTAATACTACTTCCCTAGGCACTGGTCTCGGCCGGAGCAGCCTGCCATTCAAAAACATGCCGAACGTCCAGGAATAGCTGCCAAACGCAGGGAGTCAAGACTGAAACACATACCTTTCCTGAAACTGCCCCTGGCAGCCCACAATCAACCCCTCTCACCCTGGGGCTAAGGCCTTTCCCCTTCCGGGGAACCCTCCTAATACTACTTCCCTAGGCACTGGTCTCGGCCGGAGCAGCCTGCCATTCAAAAACATGCCGAACGTCCAGGAATAGCTGCCAAACGCAGGGAGTCAAGACTGAAACACATACCTTTCCTGAAACTGCCCCTGGCAGCCCACAATCAACCCCTCTCACCCTGGGGCTAAGGCCTTTCCCCTTCCGGGGAACCCTCCTAATACTACTTCCCTAGGCACTGGTCTCGGCCGGAGCAGCCTTCCATTCAAAAACATGCCGAACGTCCAGGAATAGCTGCCAAACGCAGGGAGTCAAGACTGAAACACATACCTTTCCTGAAACTGCCCCTGGCAGCACACAATCAACCCCTCTCACCCTGGGGCTAAGGCCTTTCCCCTTCCGGGGAACCCTCCTAATACTACTTCCCTAGGCACTGGTCTCGGCCGGAGCAGCCTGCCATTCAAAAACATGCCGAACGTCCAGGAATAGCTGCCAAACGCAGGGAGTCAAGACTGAAACACATACCTTTCCTGAAACTGCCCCTGGCAGCACACAATCAACCCCTCTCACCCTGGGGCTAAGGCCTTTCCCCTTCCGGGGAACCCTCCTAATACTACTTCCCTAGGCACTGGTCTCGGCCGGAGCAGCCTGCCATTCAAAAACATGCCGAACGTCCAGGAATAGCTGCCAAACGCAGGGAGTCAAGACTGAAACACATACCTTTCCTGAAACTGCCCCTGGCAGCCCACAATCAACCCCTCTCACCCTGGGGCTAAGGCCTTTCCCCTTCCGGGGAACCCTCCTAATACTACTTCCCTAGGCACTGGTCTCGGCCGGAGCAGCCTGCCATTCAAAAACATGCCGAACGTCCAGGAATAGCTGCCAAACGCAGGGAGTCAAGACTGAAACACATACCTTTCCTGAAACTGCCCCTGGCAGCCCACAATCAACCCCTCTCACCCTGGGGCTAAGGCCTTTCCCCTTCCGGGGAACCCTCCTAATACTACTTCCCTAGGCACTGGTCTCGGCCGGAGCAGCCTGCCATTCAAAAACATGCCGAACGTCCAGGAATAGCTGCCAAACGCAGGGAGTCAAGACTGAAACACATACCTTTCCTGAAACTGCCCCTGGCAGCCCACAATCAACCCCTCTCACCCTGGGGCTAAGGCCTTTCCCCTTCCGGGGAACCCTCCTAATACTATTTCCCTAGGCACTGGTCTCGGCCGGAGCAGCCTTCCATTCAAAAACATGCCGAACGTCCAGGAATAGCTGCCAAACGCAGGGAGTCAAGACTGAAACACATACCTTTCCTGAAACTGCCCCTGGCAGCACACAATCAACCCCTCTCACCCTGGGGCTAAGGCCTTTCCCCTTCCGGGGAACCCTCCTAATACTACTTCCCTAGGCACTGGTCTCGGCCGGAGCAGCCTGCCATTCAAAAACATGCCGAACGTCCAGGAATAGCTGCCAAACGCAGGGAGTCAAGACTGAAACACATACCTTTCCTGAAACTGCCCCTGGCAGCACACAATCAACCCCTCTCACCCTGGGGCTAAGGCCTTTCCCCTTCCGGGGAACCCTCCTAATACTACTTCCCTAGGCACTGGTCTCGGCCGGAGCAGCCTTCCATTCAAAAACATGCCGAACGTCCAGGAATAGCTGCCAAACGCAGGGAGTCAAGACTGAAACACATACCTTTCCTGAAACTGCCCCTGGCAGCCCACAATCAACCCCTCTCACCCTGGGGCTAAGGCCTTTCCCCTTCCGGGGAACCCTCCTAATACTACTTCCCTAGGCACTGGTCTCGGCCGGAGCAGCCTGCCATTCAAAAACATGCCGAACGTCCAGGAATAGCTGCCAAACGCAGGGAGTCAAGACTGAAACACATACCTTTCCTGAAACTGCCCCTGGCAGCCCACAATCAACCCCTCTCACCCTGGGGCTAAGGCCTTTCCCCTTCCGGGGAACCCTCCTAATACTACTTCCCTAGGCACTGGTCTCGGCCGGAGCAGCCTGCCATTCAAAAACATGCCGAACGTCCAGGAATAGCTGCCAAACGCAGGGAGTCAAGACTGAAACACATACCTTTCCTGAAACTGCCCCTGGCAGCCCACAATCAACCCCTCTCACCCTGGGGCTAAGGCCTTTCCCCTTCCGGGGAACCCTCCTAATACTACTTCCCTAGGCACTGGTCTCGGCCGGAGCAGCCTGCCATTCAAAAACATGCCGAACGTCCAGGAATAGCTGCCAAACGCAGGGAGTCAAGACTGAAACACATACCTTTCCTGAAACTGCCCCTGGCAGCCCACAATCAACCCCTCTCACCCTGGGGCTAAGGCCTTTCCCCTTCCGGGGAACCCTCCTAATACTACTTCCCTAGGCACTGGTCTCGGCCGGAGCAGCCTGCCATTCAAAAACATGCCGAACGTCCAGGAATAGCTGCCAAACGCAGGGAGTCAAGACTGAAACACATACCTTTCCTGAAACTGCCCCTGGCAGCCCACAATCAACCCCTCTCACCCTGGGGCTAAGGCCTTTCCCCTTCCGGGGAACCCTCCTAATACTACTTCCCTAGGCACTGGTCTCGGCCGGAGCAGCCTGCCATTCAAAAACATGCTCAACGTCCAGGAATAGCTGCCAAACGCAGGGAGTCAAGACTGAAACACATACCTTTCCTGAAACTGCCCCTGGCAGCCCACAATCAACCCCTCTCACCCTGGGGCTAAGGCCTTTCCCCTTCCGGGGAACCCTCCTAATACTACTTCCCTAGGCACTGGTCTCGGCCGGAGCAGCCTTCCATTCAAAAACATGCCGAACGTCCAGGAATAGCTGCCAAACGCAGGGAGTCAAGACTGAAACACATACCATTTCTGAAACTGCCCCTGGCAGCACACAATCAACCCCTCTCACCCTGGGGCTAAGGCCTTTCCCCTTCCGGGGAACCCTCCTAATACTACTTCCCTAGGCACTGGTCTCGGCCGGAGCAGCCTGCCATTCAAAAACATGCCGAACGTCCAGGAATAGCTGCCAAACGCAGGGAGTCAAGACTGAAACACATACCTTTCCTGAAACTGCCCCTGGCAGCACACAATCAACCCCTCTCACCCTGGGGCTAAGGCCTTTCCCCTTCCGGGGAACCCTCCTAATACTACTTCCCTAGGCACTGGCCTCGGCCGGAGCAGCCTGCCATTCAAAAACATGCCGAACGTCCAGGAATAGCTGCCAAACGCAGGGAGTCAAGACTGAAACACATACCTTTCCTGAAACTGCCCCTGGCAGCCCACAATCAACCCCTCTCACCCTGGGGCTAAGGCCTTTCCCCTTCCGGGGAACCCTCCTAATACTACTTCCCTAGGCACTGGTCTCGGCCGGAGCAGCCTGCCATTCAAAAACATGCCGAACGTCCAGGAATAGCTGCCAAACGCAGGGAGTCAAGACTGAAACACATACCTTTCCTGAAACTGCCCCTGGCAGCCCACAATCAACCCCTCTCACCCTGGGGCTAAGGCCTTTCCCCTTCCGGGGAACCCTCCTAATACTACTTCCCTAGGCACTGGTCTCGGCCGGAGCAGCCTGCCATTCAAAAACATGCCGAACGTCCAGGAATAGCTGCCAAACGCAGGGAGTCAAGACTGAAACACATACCTTTCCTGAAACTGCCCCTGGCAGCCCACAATCAACCCCTCTCACCCTGGGGCTAAGGCCTTTCCCCTTCCGGGGAACCCTCCTAATACTACTTCCCTAGGCACTGGTCTCGGCCGGAGCAGCCTGCCATTCAAAAACATGCCGAACGTCCAGGAATAGCTGCCAAACGCAGGGAGTCAAGACTGAAACACATACCTTTCCTGAAACTGCCCCTGGCAGCACACAATCAACCCCTCTCACCCTGGGGCTAAGGCCTTTCCCCTTCCGGGGAACCCTCCTAATACTACTTCCCTAGGCACTGGTCTCGGCCGGAGCAGCCTGCCATTCAAAAACATGCCGAACGTCCAGGAATAGCTGCCAAACGCAGGGAGTCAAGACTGAAACACATACCTTTCCTGAAACTGCCCCTGGCAGCACACAATCAACCCCTCTCACCCTGGGGCTAAGGCCTTTCCCCTTCCGGGGAACCCTCCTAATACTACTTCCCTAGGCACTGGCCTCGGCCGGAGCAGCCTGCCATTCAAAAACATGCCGAACGTCCAGGAATAGCTGCCAAACGCAGGGAGTCAAGACTGAAACACATACCTTTCCTGAAACTGCCCCTGGCAGCCCACAATCAACCCCTCTCACCCTGGGGCTAAGGCCTTTCCCCTTCCGGGGAACCCTCCTAATACTACTTCCCTAGGCACTGGTCTCGGCCGGAGCAGCCTGCCATTCAAAAACATGCCGAACGTCCAGGAATAGCTGCCAAACGCAGGGAGTCAAGACTGAAACACATACCTTTCCTGAAACTGCCCCTGGCAGCCCACAATCAACCCCTCTCACCCTGGGGCTAAGGCCTTTCCCCTTCCGGGGAACCCTCCTAATACTACTTCCCTAGGCACTGGTCTCGGCCGGAGCAGCCTGCCATTCAAAAACATGCCGAACGTCCAGGAATAGCTGCCAAACGCAGGGAGTCAAGACTGAAACACATACCTTTCCTGAAACTGCCCCTGGCAGCCCACAATCAACCCCTCTCACCCTGGGGCTAAGGCCTTTCCCCTTCCGGGGAACCCTCCTAATACTACTTCCCTAGGCACTGGTCTCGGCCGGAGCAGCCTGCCATTCAAAAACATGCCGAACGTCCAGGAATAGCTGCCAAACGCAGGGAGTCAAGACTGAAACACATACCTTTCCTGAAACTGCCCCTGGCAGCCCACAATCAACCCCTCTCACCCTGGGGCTAAGGCCTTTCCCCTTCCGGGGAACCCTCCTAATACTACTTCCCTAGGCACTGGTCTCGGCCGGAGCAGCCTGCCATTCAAAAACATGCCGAACGTCCAGGAATAGCTGCCAAACGCAGGGAGTCAAGACTGAAACACATACCTTTCCTGAAACTGCCCCTGGCAGCACACAATCAACCCCTCTCACCCTGGGGCTAAGGCCTTTCCCCTTCCGGGGAACCCTCCTAATACTACTTCCCTAGGCACTGGTCTCGGCCGGAGCAGCCTGCCATTCAAAAACATGCCGAACGTCCAGGAATAGCTGCCAAACGCAGGGAGTCAAGACTGAAACACATACCTTTCCTGAAACTGCCCCTGGCAGCCCACAATCAACCCCTCTCACCCTGGGGCTAAGGCCTTTCCCCTTCCGGGGAACCCTCCTAATACTACTTCCCTAGGCACTGGTCTCGGCCGGAGCAGCCTGCCATTCAAAAACATGCCGAACGTCCAGGAATAGCTGCCAAACGCAGGGAGTCAAGACTGAAACACATACCTTTCCTGAAACTGCCCCTGGCAGCCCACAATCAACCCCTCTCACCCTGGGGCTAAGGCCTTTCCCCTTCCGGGGAACCCTCCTAATACTACTTCCCTAGGCACTGGTCTCGGCCGGAGCAGCCTGCCATTCAAAAACATGCCGAACGTCCAGGAATAGCTGCCAAACGCAGGGAGTCAAGACTGAAACACATACCTTTCCTGAAACTGCCCCTGGCAGCCCACAATCAACCCCACTCACCCTGGGGCTAAGGCCTTTCCCCTTCCGGGGAACCCTCCTAATACTACTTCCCTAGGCACTGGTCTCGGCCGGAGCAGCCTGCCATTCAAAAACATGCCGAACGTCCAGGAATAGCTGCCAAACGCAGGGAGTCAAGACTGAAACACATACCTTTCCTGAAACTGCCCCTGGCAGCCCACAATCAACCCCTCTCACCCTGGGGCTAAGGCCTTTCCCCTTCCGGGGAACCCTCCTAATACTACTTCCCTAGGCACTGGTCTCGGCCGGAGCAGCCTGCCATTCAAAAACATGCCGAACGTCCAGGAATAGCTGCCAAACGCAGGGAGTCAAGACTGAAACACATACCTTTCCTGAAACTGCCCCTGGCAGCCCACAATCAAACCCTCTCACCCTGGGGCTAAGGCCTTTCCCCTTCCGGGGAACCCTCCTAATACTACTTCCCTAGGCACTGGTCTCGGCCGGAGCAGCCTGCCATTCAAAAACATGCCGAACGTCCAGGAATAGCTGCCAAACGCAGGGAGTCAAGACTGAAACACATACCTTTCCTGAAACTGCCCCTGGCAGCACACAATCAACCCCTCTCACCCTGGGGCTAAGGCCTTTCCCCTTCCGGGGAACCCTCCTAATACTACTTCCCTAGGCACTGGCCTCGGCCGGAGCAGCCTGCCATTCAAAAACATGCCGAACGTCCAGGAATAGCTGCCAAACGCAGGGAGTCAAGACTGAAACACATACCTTTCCTGAAACTGCCCCTGGCAGCCCACAATCAACCCCTCTCACCCTGGGGCTAAGGCCTTTCCCCTTCCGGGGAACCCTCCTAATACTACTTCCCTAGGCACTGGTCTCGGCCGGAGCAGCCTGCCATTCAAAAACATGCCGAACGTCCAGGAATAGCTGCCAAACGCAGGGAGTCAAGACTGAAACACATACCTTTCCTGAAACTGCCCCTGGCAGCCCACAATCAACCCCTCTCACCCTGGGGCTAAGGCCTTTCCCCTTCCGGGGAACCCTCCTAATACTACTTCCCTAGGCACTGGTCTCGGCCGGAGCAGCCTGCCATTCAAAAACATGCCGAACGTCCAGGAATAGCTGCCAAACGCAGGGAGTCAAGACTGAAACACATACCTTTCCTGAAACTGCCCCTGGCAGCCCACAATCAACCCCATTCACCCTGGGGCTAAGGCCTTTCCCCTTCCGGGGAACCCTCCTAATACTACTTCCCTAGGCACTGGTCTCGGCCGGAGCAGCCTTCCATTCAAAAACATGCCGAACGTCCAGGAATAGCTGCCAAACGCAGGGAGTCAAGACTGAAACACATACCTTTCCTGAAACTGCCCCTGGCAGCACACAATCAACCCCACTCACCCTGGGGCTAAGGCCTTTCCCCTTCCGGGGAACCCTCCTAATACTACTTCCCTAGGCACTGGTCTCGGCCGGAGCAGCCTGCCATTCAAAAACATGCCGAACGTCCAGGAATAGCTGCCAAACGCAGGGAGTCAAGACTGAAACACATACCTTTCCTGAAACTGCCCCTGGCAGCCCACAATCAACCCCACTCACCCTGGGGCTAAGGCCTTTCCCCTTCCGGGGAACCCTCCTAATACTACTTCCCTAGGCACTGGTCTCGGCCGGAGCAGCCTGCCATTCAAAAACATGCCGAACGTCCAGGAATAGCTGCCAAACGCAGGGAGTCAAGACTGAAACACATACCTTTCCTGAAACTGCCCCTGGCAGCACACAATCAACCCCACTCACCCTGGGGCTACGGCCTTTCCCCTTCCGGGGAACCCTCCTAATACTACTTCCCTAGGCACTGGTCTCGGCCGGAGCAGCCTGCCATTCAAAAACATGCCGAACGTCCAGGAATAGCTGCCAAACGCAGGGAGTCAAGACTGAAACACATACCATTTCTGAAACTGCCCCTGGCAGCACACAATCAACCCCTCTCACCCTGGGGCTAAGGCCTTTCCCCTTCCGGGGAACCCTCCTAATACTACTTCCCTAGGCACTGGCCTCGGCCGGAGCAGCCTGCCATTCAAAAACATGCCGAACGTCCAGGAATAGCTGCCAAACGCAGGGAGTCAAGACTGAAACACATACCTTTCCTGAAACTGCCCCTGGCAGCCCACAATCAACCCCTCTCACCCTGGGGCTAAGGCCTTTCCCCTTCCGGGGAACCCTCCTAATACTACTTTCCTAGGCACTGGTCTCGGCCGGAGCAGCCTGCCATTCAAAAACATGCCGAACGTCCAGGAATAGCTGCCAAACGCAGTGAGTCAAGACTGAAACACATACCTTTCCTGAAACTGCCCCTGGCAGCCCACAATCAAACCCTCTCACCCTGGGGCTAAGGCCTTTCCCCTTCCGGGGAACCCTCCTAATACTACTTCCCTAGGCACTGGTCTCGGCCGGAGCAGCCTGCCATTCAAAAACATGCCGAACGTCCAGGAATAGCTGCCAAACGCAGGGAGTCAAGACTGAAACACATACCTTTCCTGAAACTGCCCCTGGCAGCCCACAATCAACCCCATTCACCCTGGGGCTAAGGCCTTTCCCCTTCCGGGGAACCCTCCTAATACTACTTCCCTAGGCACTGGTCTCGGCCGGAGCAGCCTTCCATTCAAAAACATGCCGAACGTCCAGGAATAGCTGCCAAACGCAGGGAGTCAAGACTGAAACACATACCTTTCCTGAAACTGCCCCTGGCAGCACACAATCCACCCCACTCACCCTGGGGCTACGGCCTTTCCCCTTCCGGGGAACCCTCCTAATACTACTTCCCTAGGCACTGGTCTCGGCCGGAGCAGCCTGCCATTCAAAAACATGCCGAACGTCCAGGAATAGCTGCCAAACGCAGGGAGTCAAGACTGAAACACATACCATTTCTGAAACTGCCCCTGGCAGCACACAATCAACCCCTCTCACCCTGGGGCTACGGCCTTTCCCCTTCCGGGGAACCCTCCTAATACTACTTCCCTAGGCACTGGCCTCGGCCGGAGCAGCCTGCCATTCAAAAACATGCCGAACGTCCAGGAATAGCTGCCAAACGCAGTGAGTCAAGACTGAAACACATACCTTTCCTGAAACTGCCCCTGGCAGCCCACAATCAAACCCTCTCACCCTGGGGCTAAGGCCTTTCCCCTTCCGGGGAACCCTCCTAATACTACTTCCCTAGGCACTGGTCTCGGCCGGAGCAGCCTGCCATTCAAAAACATGCCGAACGTCCAGGAATAGCTGCCAAACGCAGGGAGTCAAGACTGAAACACATACCTTTCCTGAAACTGCCCCTGGCAGCCCACAATCAACCCCTCTCACCCTGGGGCTAAGGCCTTTCCCCTTCCGGGGAACCCTCCTAATACTATTTCCCTAGGCACTGGTCTCGGCCGGAGCAGCCTGCCATTCAAAAACATGCCGAACGTCCAGGAATAGCTGCCAAACGCAGGGAGTCAAGACTGAAACACATACCTTTCCTGAAACTGCCCCTGGCAGCACACAATCAACCCCTCTCACCCTGGGGCTAAGGCCTTTCCCCTTCCAGGGAACCCTCCTAATACTACTTCCCTAGGCACTGGCCTCGGCCGGAGCAGCCTGCCATTCAAAAACATGCCGAACGTCCAGGAATAGCTGCCAAACGCAGGGAGTCAAGACTGAAACACATACCTTTCCTGAAACTGCCCCTGGCAGCCCACAATCAACCCCTCTCACCCTGGGGCTAAGGCCTTTCCCCTTCCGGGGAACCCTCCTAATACTACTTCCCTAGGCACTGGTCTCGGCCGGAGCAGCCTGCCATTCAAAAACATGCCGAACGTCCAGGAATAGCTGCCAAACGCAGGGAGTCAAGACTGAAACACATACCTTTCCTGAAACTGCCTCTGGCAGCACACAATCAACACCTCTCACCCTGGGCCTAAGGCCTTTCCCCTTCCGGGGAACCCTCCTAATACTACTTCCCTAGGCACTGGCCTCGGCCGGAGCAGCCTGCCATTCAAAAACATGCCGAACGTCCAGGAATAGCTGCCAAACGCAGGGAGTCAAGACTGAAACACATACCTTTCCTGAAACTGCCCCTGGCAGCCCACAATCAACCCCTCTCACCCTGGGGCTAAGGCCTTTCCCCTTCCGGGGAACCCTCCTAATACTACTTCCCTAGGCACTGGCCTCGGCCGGAGCAGCCTTCCATTCAAAAACATGCCGAACGTCCAGGAATAGCTGCCAAACGCAGGGAGTCAAGACTGAAACACATACCTTTCCTGAAACTGCCCCTGGCAGCACACAATCAACCCCACTCACCCTGGGGCTAAGGCCTTTCCCCTTCCGGGGAACCCTCCTAATACTATTTCCCTAGGCACTGGTCTCGGCCGGAGCAGCCTGCCATTCAAAAACATGCCGAACGTCCAGGAATAGCTGCCAAACGCAGGGAGTCAAGACTGAAACACATACCTTTCCTGAAACTGCCCCTGGCAGCCCACAATCAACCCCTCTCACCCTGGGGCTAAGGCCTTTCCCCTTCCGGGGAACCCTCCTAATACTACTTCCCTAGGCACTGGCCTCGGCCGGAGCAGCCTGCCATTCAAAAACATGCCGAACGTCCAGGAATAGCTGCCAAACGCAGGGAGTCAAGACTGAAACACATACCTTTCCTGAAACTGCCCCTGGCAGCCCACAATCAACCCCTCTCACCCTGGGGCTAAGGCCTTTCCCCTTCCGGGGAACCCTCCTAATACTACTTCCCTAGGCACTGGCCTCGGCCGGAGCAGCCTGCCATTCAAAAACATGCCGAACGTCCAGGAATAGCTGCCAAACGCAGGGAGTCAAGACTGAAACACATACCTTTCCTGAAACTGCCCCTGGCAGCACACAATCAACCCCACTCACCCTGGGGCTAAGGCCTTTCCCCTTCCGGGGAACCCTCCTAATACTATTTCCCTAGGCACTGGTCTCGGCCGGAGCAGCCTGCCATTCAAAAACATGCCGAACGTCCAGGAATAGCTGCCAAACGCAGGGAGTCAAGACTGAAACACATACCTTTCCTGAAACTGCCCCTGGCAGCCCACAATCAAACCCTCTCACCCTGGGGCTAAGGCCTTTCCCCTTCCGGGGAACCCTCCTAATACTACTTCCCTAGGCACTGGTCTCGGCCGGAGACAGCCTGCCATTCAAAAACCATGCCGAACGTCCAGGAATAGCTGCCAAACGCAGGGAGTCAAGACTGAAACACATACCTTTCCTGAAACTGCCCCTGGCAGCCCACAATCAACCCCTCTCACCCTGGGGCTAAGGCCTTTCCCCTTCCGGGGAACCCTCCTAATACTATTTCCCTAGGCACTGGTCTCGGCCGGAGCAGCCTGCCATTCAAAAACATGCCGAACGTCCAGGAATAGCTGCCAAACGCAGGGAGTCAAGACTAGAAACACATACCTTTCCTGAAACTGCCCCTGGCAGCCCACAATCAACCCCTCTCACCCTGGGGCTAAGGCCTTTCCCCTTCCGGGGAACCCTCCTAATACTACTTCCCTAGGCACTGGTCTCGGCCGGAGCAGCCTGCCATTCAAAAACATGCCGAACGTCCAGGAATAGCTGCCAAACGCAGGGAGTCAAGACTGAAACACATACCTTTCCTGAAACTGCCCCTGGCAGCCCACAATCAACCCCTCTCACCCTGGGGCTAAGGCCTTTCCCCTTCCGGGGAACCCTCCTAATACTATTTCCCTAGGCACTGGTCTCGGCCGGAGCAGCCTTCCATTCAAAAACATGCCGAACGTCCAGGAATAGCTGCCAAACGCAGGGAGTCAAGACTGAAACACATACCTTTCCTGAAACTGCCCCTGGCAGCCCCCAATCAACCCCTCTCACCCTGGGGCTAAGGCCTTTCCCCTTCCGGGGAACCCTCCTAATACTACTTCCCTAGGCACTGGTCTCGGCCGGAGCAGCCTGCCATTCAAAAACATGCCGAACGTCCAGGAATAGCTGCCAAACGCAGGGAGTCAAGACTGAAACACATACCTTTCCTGAAACTGCCCCTGGCAGCCCACAATCAACCCCTCTCACCCTGGGGCTAAGGCCTTTCCCCTTCCGGGGAACCCTCCTAATACTACTTCCCTAGGCACTGGTCCTGCCAGAGCAGCCTGCCATTCAAAAACATGCCGAACGTCCAGGAATAGCTGCCAAACGCAGGGAGTCAAGACTGAAACACATACCTTTCCTGAAACTGCCCCTGGCAGCCCACAATCAACCCCTCTCACCCTGGGGCTAAGGCCTTTCCCCTTCCGGGGAACCCTCCTAATACTATTTCCCTAGGCACTGGTCTCGGCCGGAGCAGCCTGCCATTCAAAAACATGCCGAACGTCCAGGAATAGCTGCCAAACGCAGGGAGTCAAGACTGAAACACATACCTTTCCTGAAACTGCACCTGGCAGCCCACAATCAACCCCTCTCACCCTGGGGCTAAGGCCTTTCCCCTTCCGGGGAACCCTCCTAATACTACTTCCCTAGGCACTGGTCTCGGCCGGAGCAGCCTGCCATTCAAAAACATGCCGAACGTCCAGGAATAGCTGCCAAACGCAGGGAGTCAAGACTGAAACACATACCTTTCCTGAAACTGCCCCTGGCAGCCCACAATCAACCCCATTCACCCTGGGGCTAAGGCCTTTCCCCTTCCGGGGAACCCTCCTAATACTATTTCCCTAGGCACTGGTCTCGGCCGGAGCAGCCTTCCATTCAAAAACATGCCGAACGTCCAGGAATAGCTGCCAAACGCAGGGAGTCAAGACTGAAACACATACCTTTCCTGAAACTGCCCCTGGCAGCACACAATCAACCCCACTCACCCTGGGGCTAAGGCCTTTCCCCTTCCGGGGAACCCTCCTAATACTATTTCCCTAGGCACTGGTCTCGGCCGGAGCAGCCTGCCATTCAAAAACATGCCGAACGTCCAGGAATAGCTGCCAAACGCAGGGAGTCAAGACTGAAACACATACCTTTCCTGAAACTGCCCCTGGCAGCCCACAATCAACCCCTCTCACCCTGGGGCTAAGGCCTTTCCCCTTCCGGGGAACCCTCCTAATACTACTTCCCTAGGCACTGGTCTCGGCCGGAGCAGCCTGCCATTCAAAAACATGCCGAACGTCCAGGAATAGCTGCCAAACGCAGGGAGTCAAGACTGAAACACATACCTTTCCTGAAACTGCCCCTGGCAGCACACAATCAACCCCTCTCACCCTGGGGCTAAGGCCTTTCCCCTTCCGGGGAACCCTCCTAATACTACTTCCCTAGGCACTGGTCTCGGCCGGAGCAGCCTGCCATTCAAAAACATGCCGAACGTCCAGGAATAGCTGCCAAACGCAGGGAGTCAAGACTGAAACACATACCTTTCCTGAAACTGCCCCTGGCAGCCCACAATCAACCCCTCTCACCCTGGGGCTAAGGCCTTTCCCCTTCCGGGGAACCCTCCTAATACTACTTCCCTAGGCACTGGTCTCGGCCGGAGCAGCCTGCCATTCAAAAACATGCCGAACGTCCAGGAATAGCTGCCAAACGCAGGGAGTCAAGACTGAAACACATACCTTTCCTGAAACTGCCCCTGGCAGCACACAATCAACCCCTCTCACCCTGGGGCTAAGGCCTTTCCCCTTCCGGGGAACCCTCCTAATACTACTTCCCTAGGCACTGGTCTCGGCCGGAGCAGCCTGCCATTCAAAAACATGCCGAACGTCCAGGAATAGCTGCCAAACGCAGGGAGTCAAGACTGAAACACATACCTTTCCTGAAACTGCCCCTGGCAGCCCACAATCAAACCCTCTCACCCTGGGGCTAAGGCCTTTCCCCTTCCGGGGAACCCTCCTAATACTATTTCCCTAGGCACTGGTCTCGGCCGGAGCAGCCTGCCATTCAAAAACATGCCGAACGTCCAGGAATAGCTGCCAAACGCAGGGAGTCAAGACTGAAACACATACCTTTCCTGAAACTGCCCCTGGCAGCCCACAATCAACCCCTCTCACCCTGGGGCTAAGGCCTTTCCCCTTCCGGGGAACCCTCCTAATACTACTTCCCTAGGCACTGGTCTCGGCCGGAGCAGCCTGCCATTCAAAAACATGCCGAACGTCCAGGAATAGCTGCCAAACGCAGGGAGTCAAGACTGAAACACATACCTTTCCTGAAACTGCCCCTGGCAGCCCACAATCAACCCCTCTCACCCTGGGGCTAAGGCCTTTCCCCTTCTGGGGAACCCTCCTAATACTACTTCCCTAGGCACTGGTCTCGGCCGGAGCAGCCTGCCATTCAAAAACATGCCGAACGTCCAGGAATAGCTGCCAAACGCAGGGAGTCAAGACTGAAACACATACCTTTCCTGAAACTGCCCCTGGCAGCCCACAATCAACCCCTCTCACCCTGGGGCTAAGGCCTTTCCCCTTCCGGGGAACCCTCCTAATACTACTTCCCTAGGCACTGGTCTCGGCCGGAGCAGCCTGCCATTCAAAAACATGCCGAACGTCCAGGAATAGCTGCCAAACGCAGGGAGTCAAGACTGAAACACATACCTTTCCTGAAACTGCCCCTGGCAGCCCACAATCAACCCCTCTCACCCTGGGGCTAAGGCCTTTCCCCTTCCGGGGAACCCTCCTAATACTACTTCCCTAGGCACTGGTCTCGGCCGGAGCAGCCTGCCATTCAAAAACATGCCGAACGTCCAGGAATAGCTGCCAAACGCAGGGAGTCAAGACTGAAACACATACCTTTCCTGAAACTGCCCCTGGCAGCCCACAATCAACCCCTCTCACCCTGGGGCTAAGGCCTTTCCCCTTCCGGGGAACCCTCCTAATACTACTTCCCTAGGCACTGGTCTCGGCCGGAGCAGCCTGCCATTCAAAAACATGCCGAACGTCCAGGAATAGCTGCCAAACGCAGGGAGTCAAGACTGAAACACATACCTTTCCTGAAACTGCCCCTGGCAGCCCACAATCAACCCCTCTCACCCTGGGGCTAAGGCCTTTCCCCTTCCGGGGAACCCTCCTAATACTACTTCCCTAGGCACTGGTCTCGGCCGGAGCAGCCTGCCATTCAAAAACATGCCGAACGTCCAGGAATAGCTGCCAAACGCAGGGAGTCAAGACTGAAACACATACCTTTCCTGAAACTGCCCCTGGCAGCCCACAATCAACCCCTCTCACCCTGGGGCTAAGGCCTTTCCCCTTCCGGGGAACCCTCCTAATACTACTTCCCTAGGCACTGGTCTCGGCCGGAGCAGCCTGCCATTCAAAAACATGCCGAACGTCCAGGAATAGCTGCCAAACGCAGGGAGTCAAGACTGAAACACATACCTTTCCTGAAACTGCCCCTGGCAGCCCACAATCAACCCCTCTCACCCTGGGGCTAAGGCCTTTCCCCTTCCGGGGAACCCTCCTAATACTACTTCCCTAGGCACTGGTCTCGGCCGGAGCAGCCTGCCATTCAAAAACATGCCGAACGTCCAGGAATAGCTGCCAAACGCAGGGAGTCAAGACTGAAACACATACCTTTCCTGAAACTGCCCCTGGCAGCCCACAATCAACCCCATTCACCCTGGGGCTAAGGTCTTTCCCCTTCCGGGGAACCCTCCTAATACTACTTCCCTAGGCACTGGTCTCGGCCGGAGCAGCCTGCCATTCAAAAACATGCCGAACGTCCAGGAATAGCTGCCAAACGCAGGGAGTCAAGACTGAAACACATACCTTTCCTGAAACTGCCCCTGGCAGCACACAATCAACCCCTCTCACCCTGGGGCTAAGGCCTTTCCCCTTCCGGGGAACCCTCCTAATACTATTTCCCTAGGCACTGGTCTCGGCCGGAGCAGCCTGCCATTCAAAAACATGCCGAACGTCCAGGAATAGCTGCCAAACGCAGGGAGTCAAGACTGAAACACATACCTTTCCTGAAACTGCCCCTGGCAGCCCACAATCAACCCCTCTCACCCTGGGGCTAAGGCCTTTCCCCTTCCGGGGAACCCTCCTAATACTACTTCCCTAGGCACTGGTCTCGGCCGGAGCAGCCTGCCATTCAAAAACATGCCGAACGTCCAGGAATAGCTGCCAAACGCAGGGAGTCAAGACTGAAACACATACCTTTCCTGAAACTGCCCCTGGCAGCACACAATCAACCCCTCTCACCATGGGGCTAAGGCCTTTCCCCTTCCGGGGAACCCTCCTAATACTACTTCCCTAGGCACTGGCCTCGGCCGGAGCAGCCTGCCATTCAAAAACATGCCGAACGTCCAGGAATAGCTGCCAAACGCAGGGAGTCAAGACTGAAACACATACCTTTCCTGAAACTGCCCCTGGCAGCCCACAATCAACCCCTCTCACCCTGGGGCTAAGGCCTTTCCCCTTCCGGGGAACCCTCCTAATACTACTTCCCTAGGCACTGGCCTCGGCCGGAGCAGCCTGCCATTCAAAAACATGCCGAACGTCCAGGAATAGCTGCCAAACGCAGGGAGTCAAGACTGAAACACATACCTTTCCTGAAACTGCCCCTGGCAGCACACAATCCACCCCACTCACCCTGGGGCTACGGCCTTTCCCCTTCCGGGGAACCCTCCTAATACTATTTCCCTAGGCACTGGTCTCGGCCGAGATCAGCCTGCCATTCAAAAACATGCCGAACGTCCAGGAATAGCTGCCAAACGCAGGGAGTCAAGACTGAAACACATACCTTTCCTGAAACTGCCCCTGGCAGCCCACAATCAACCCCTCTCACCCTGGGGCTAAGGCCTTTCCCCTTCCGGGGAACCCTCCTAATACTACTTCCCTAGGCACTGGTCTCGGCCGGAGCAGCCTGCCATTCAAAAACATGCCGAACGTCCAGGAATAGCTGCCAAACGCAGGGAGTCAAGACTAGAAACACATACCTTTCCTGAAACTGCCCCTGGCAGCCCACAATCAACCCCTCTCACCCTGGGGCTAAGGCCTTTCCCCTTCCGGGGAACCCTCCTAATACTACTTCCCTAGGCACTGGTCTCGGCCGGAGCAGCCTGCCATTCAAAAACATGCCGAACGTCCAGGAATAGCTGCCAAACGCAGGGAGTCAAGACTGAAACACATACCTTTCCTGAAACTGCCCCTGGCAGCCCACAATCAACCCCTCTCACCCTGGGGCTAAGGCCTTTCCCCTTCCGGGGAACCCTCCTAATACTACTTCCCTAGGCACTGGTCTCGGCCGGAGCAGCCTGCCATTCAAAAACATGCCGAACGTCCAGGAATAGCTGCCAAACGCAGGGAGTCAAGACTGAAACACATACCTTTCCTGAAACTGCCCCTGGCAGCCCACAATCAACCCCTCTCACCCTGGGGCTAAGGCCTTTCCCCTTCCGGGGAACCCTCCTAATACTACTTCCCTAGGCACTGGTCTCGGCCGGAGCAGCCTGCCATTCAAAAACATGCCGAACGTCCAGGAATAGCTGCCAAACGCAGGGAGTCAAGACTGAAACACATACCTTTCCTGAAACTGCCCCTGGCAGCCCACAATCAACCCCTCTCACCCTGGGGCTAAGGCCTTTCCCCTTCCGGGGAACCCTCCTAATACTACTTCCCTAGGCACTGGTCTCGGCCGGAGCAGCCTGCCATTCAAAAACATGCCGAACGTCCAGGAATAGCTGCCAAACGCAGGGAGTCAAGACTGAAACACATACCTTTCCTGAAACTGCCCCTGGCAGCCCACAATCAACCCCTCTCACCCTGGGGCTAAGGCCTTTCCCCTTCCGGGGAACCCTCCTAATACTATTTCCCTAGGCACTGGTCTCGGCCGGAGCAGCCTGCCATTCAAAAACATGCCGAACGTCCAGGAATAGCTGCCAAACGCAGGGAGTCAAGACTGAAACACATACCTTTCCTGAAACTGCCCCTGGCAGCACACAATCAACCCCTCTCACCCTGGGGCTAAGACCTTTCCCCTTCCGGGGAACCCTCCTAATACTATTTCCCTAGGCACTGGCCTCGGCCGGAGCAGCCTGCCATTCAAAAACATGCCGAACGTCCAGGAATAGCTGCCAAACGCAGGGAGTCAAGACTGAAACACATACCTTTCCTGAAACTGCCCCTGGCAGCCCACAATCAACCCCTCTCACCCTGGGGCTAAGGCCTTTCCCCTTCTGGGGAACCCTCCTAATACTACTTCCCTAGGCACTGGTCTCGGCCGGAGCAGCCTGCCATTCAAAAACATGCCGAACGTCCAGGAATAGCTGCCAAACGCAGGGAGTCAAGACTGAAACACATACCTTTCCTGAAACTGCCCCTGGCAGCCCACAATCAACCCCTCTCACCCTGGGGCTAAGGCCTTTCCCCTTCCGGGGAACCCTCCTAATACTACTTCCCTAGGCACTGGTCTCGGCCGGAGCAGCCTGCCATTCAAAAACATGCCGAACGTCCAGGAATAGCTGCCAAACGCAGGGAGTCAAGACTGAAACACATACCTTTCCTGAAACTGCCCCTGGCAGCCCACAATCAATCCCTCTCACCCTGGGGCTAAGGCCTTTCCCCTTCCAGGGAACCCTCCTAATACTACTTCCCTAGGCACTGGTCTCGGCCGGAGCAGCCTGCCATTCAAAAACATGCCGAACGTCCAGGAATAGCTGCCAAACGCAGGGAGTCAAGACTGAAACACATACCTTTCCTGAAACTGCCCCTGGCAGCCCACAATCAACCCCTCTCACCCTGGGGCTAAGGCCTTTCCCCTTCCGGGGAACCCTCCTAATACTACTTCCCTAGGCACTGGTCTCGGCCGGAGCAGCCTGCCATTCAAAAACATGCCGAACGTCCAGGAATAGCTGCCAAACGCAGGGAGTCAAGACTGAAACACATACCTTTCCTGAAACTGCCCCTGGCAGCCCACAATCAGCCCCTCTCACCCTGGGGCTAAGGCCTTTCCCCTTCCAGGGAACCCTCCTAGAACTACTTCCCTAGGCACTGGTCTCGGCCGGAGCAGCCTGCCATTCAAAAACATGCCGAACGTCCAGGAATAGCTGCCAAACGCAGGGAGTCAAGACTGAAACACATACCTTTCCTGAAACTGCCCCTGGCAGCCCACAATCAACCCCTCTCACCCTGGGGCTAAGGCCTTTCCCCTTCCGGGGAACCCTCCTAATACTACTTCCCTAGGCACTGGTCTCGGCCGGAGCAGCCTGCCATTCAAAAACATGCCGAACGTCCAGGAATAGCTGCCAAACGCAGGGAGTCAAGACTGAAACACATACCATTCCTGAAACTGCCCCTGGCAGCACCCAATCAACCCCTCTCACCCTGGGGCTAAGGCCTTTCCCCTTCCGGGGAACCCTCCTAATACTATTTCCCTAGGCACTGGTCTCGGCCGGAGCAGCCTGCCATTCAAAAACATGCCGAACGTCCAGGAATAGCTGCCAAACGCAGGGAGTCAAGACTGAAACACATACCTTTCCTGAAACTGCCCCTGGCAGCCCACAATCAACCCCTCTCACCCTGGGGCTAAGGCCTTTCCCCTTCCGGGGAACCCTCCTAATACTACTTCCCTAGGCACTGGTCTCGGCCGGAGCAGCCTGCCATTCAAAAACATGCCGAACGTCCAGGAATAGCTGCCAAACGCAGGGAGTCAAGACTGAAACACATACCTTTCCTGAAACTGCCCCTGGCAGCCCACAATCAACCCCTCTCACCCTGGGGCTAAGGCCTTTCCCCTTCCGGGGAACCCTCCTAATACTACTTCCCTAGGCACTGGTCTCGGCCGGAGCAGCCTGCCATTCAAAAACATGCCGAACGTCCAGGAATAGCTGCCAAACGCAGGGAGTCAAGACTGAAACACATACCTTTCCTGAAACTGCCCCTGGCAGCCCACAATCAACCCCTCTCACCCTGGGGCTAAGGCCTTTCCCCTTCCGGGGAACCCTCCTAATACTACTTCCCTAGGCACTGGTCTCGGCCGGAGCAGCCTTCCATTCAAAAACATGCCGAACGTCCAGGAATAGCTGCCAAACGCAGGGAGTCAAGACTGAAACACATACCTTTCCTGAACCTGCCCCTGGCAGCCCACAATCAACCCCTCTCACCCTGGGGCTAAGGCCTTTCCCCTTCCGGGGAACCCTCCTAATACTACTTCCCTAGGCACTGGTCCTGCCAGAGCAGCCTGCCATTCAAAAACATGCCGAACGTCCAGGAATAGCTGCCAAACGCAGGGAGTCAAGACTGAAACACATACCTTTCCTGAAACTGCCCCTGGCAGCCCACAATCAACCGCTCTCACCCTGGGGCTACGGCCTTTCCCCTTCCGGGGAACCCTCCTAATACTACTTCCCTAGGCACTGGTCATGGCCGGAGCAGCCTGCCATTCAAAAAACATGCCGAACGTCCAGGAATAGCTGCCAAACGCAGGGAGTCAAGACTGAAACACATACCTTTCCTGAAACTGCCCCTGGCAGCCCACAATCAACCCCTCTCACCCTGGGGCTAAGGCCTTTCCCCTTCCGGGGAACCCTCCTAATACTACTTCCCTAGGCACTGGTCTCGGCCGGAGCAGCCTGCCATTCAAAAACATGCCGAACGTCCAGGAATAGCTGCCAAACGCAGGGAGTCAAGACAGAAACACATACCTTTCCTGAAACTGCCCCTGGCAGCCCACAATCAACCCCTCTCACCCTGAGGCTACGGCCTTTCCCCTTCCGGGGAACCCTCCTAATACTACTTCCCTAGGCACTGGTCTCGGCCGGAGCAGCCTGCCATTCAAAAACATGCCGAACGTCCAGGAATAGCTGCCAAACGCAGGGAGTCAAGACTGAAACACATACCTTTCCTGAAACTGCCCCTGGCAGCCCACAATCAACCCCTCTCACCCTGGGGCTAAGGCCTTTCCCCTTCCGGGGAACCCTCCTAATACTATTTCCCTAGGCACTGGTCTCGGCCGGAGCAGCCTGCCATTGAAAAACATGCCGAACGTCTAGGAATAGCTGCCAAACGCAGGGAGTCAAGACTGAAACACATAACACTTTCCTGAAACTGCCCCTGGCAGACCACAATCAACCCCTCTCACCCTGGGGCTAAGGCCTTTCCCCTTCCAGGGAACCCTCCTAATACTACTTCCCTAGGCACTGGTCTCGGCCGGAGCAGCCTGCCATTCAAAAACATGCCGAACGTCCAGGAATAGCTGTCAAACGCAGCGAGTCAAGACTGAAACACATACCTTTCCTGAAACTGCCCCTGGCAGCCCACAATCAACCCCTCTCACCCTGGGGCTAAGGCCTTTCCCCTTCCGGGGAACCCTCATAATACTACTTCCCTAGGCACTGGTCTCGGCCGGAGCAGCCTGCCACTCAAAAACATGCCGAACGTCCAGGAATAGCTGCCAAACGCAGGGAGTCAAGACTGAAACACATACCTTTCCTGAAACTGCCCCTGGCAGCCCACAATCAACCCCTCTCACCCTGGGGCTAAGGCCTTTCCCCTTCCGGGGAACCCTCCTAATACTACTTCCCTAGGCACTGGTCTCGGCCGGAGCAGCCTTCCATTCAAAAACATGCCGAACGTCCAGGAATAGCTGCGAAACGCAGGGAGTCAAGACTGAAACACATACCTTTCCTGAAACTGCCCCTGGCAGCCCACAATCAACCCCTCTCACCCTGGGGCTACGGCCTTTCCCCTTCCGGGGAACCCTCCTAATACTACTTAACTAGGCACTGGTCTCGGCCGGAGCAGCCTTCCATTCAAAAACATGCCGAACGTCCAGGAATAGCTGCCAAACGCAGGGAGTCAAGACTGAAACACATACCTTTCCTGAAACTGCCCCTGGCAGCCCACAATCAACCCCTCTCACCCTGGGGCTAAGGCCTTTCCCCTTCCGGGGAACCCTCCTAATACTACTTCCCTAGGCACTGGACTCGGCCGGAGCAGCCTTCCATTCAAAAACATGCCGAACGTCCAGGAATAGCTGCCAAACGCAGGGAGTCAAGACTGAAACACATACCTTTCCTGAAACTACCCCTGGCAGACCACAATCAACCCCTCTCACCCTGGGGCTAAGGCCTTTCCCCATCCGGGGAACCCTCCTAGAACTATTTCCCTAGGCACTGGTCTCGGCCGGAGCAGCCTTCCATTCAAAAACATGCCCAACGTCCAGGAATAGCTGCCAAACGCAGGGAGTCAAGACTGAAACACATACCTTTCCTGAACCTGCCCCTGGCAGCCCACAATCAAACACTCTCACCCTGGGGCTAAGGCCTTTCCCCTTCCGGGGAACCCTCCTAATACTACTTCCCTAGGCACTGGTCTCGGCCGGGGCAGCCTGCCATTCAAAAACATGCCGAACGTCCAGGAATAGCTGCCAAACGCAGGGAGTCAAGACTGAAACACATACCTTTCCTGAAACTGCCCCTGGCAGCCCACAATCAACCCCACTCACACTGGGGCTAAGGCCTTTCCCCTTCCGGGGAACCCTCTTAATACTATTTCCCTAGGCACTGGTCTCGGTCGGAGCAGCCTTCCATTCAAAAACATGCCGAACGTCCAGGAATAGCTGCCAAACGCAGCGAGTCAAGACTGAAACACATACCTTTCCTGAAACTGCCCCTGGCAGCCGACAATCAACCCCTCTCACCCTGGGGCTAAGGCCTTTCCCCTTCCGGGGAACCCTCCTAATACTACTTCCCTAGGCACTGGTCTTGGCCGGAGCAGCCTGCCATTCAAAAACATGCCGAACGTCCAGGAATAGCTGCCAAACGCAGGGAGTCAAGACTGAAACACATACCTTTCCTGAAACTGCCCGTGGCAGCCCACAATCAACCCCTCTCACCCTGGGGCTAAGGCCTTTCCCCTTCCAGGGAACCCTCCTAATACTACTTCCCTAGGCACTGGCCTCGGCCGGAGCAGCCTGCCAATCAAAAACATGCCGAACGTCCAGGAATAGCTGCCAAACGCAGGGAGTCAAGACTGAAACACATACCTTTCCTGAAACTGCCCCTGGCAGCCCACAATCAACCCCTCTCACCCTGGGGCTAAGGCCTTTCCCCTTCCGGGGAACCCTCCTAATACTACTTCCCTAGGCACTGGTCTCGGCCGGAGCAGCCTGCCATTCAAAAACATGCCGAACGTCCAGGAATAGCTGCCAAACGCAGGGAGTCAAGACTGAAACACATACCTTTCCTGAACCTGCCCCTGGCAGCCCACAATCAAACCCTCTCACCCTGGGGCTAAGGCCTTTCCCCTTCCGGGGAACCCTCCTAATACTACTTCCCTAGGCACTGGTCCTGCCAGAGCAGCCTGCCATTCAAAAACATGCCGAACGTCCAGGAATAGCTGCCAAACGCAGGGAGTCAAGACTGAAACACATACCTTTCCTGAAACTGCCCCTGGCAGCCCACAATCAACCGCTCTCACCCTGGGGCTAAGGCCTTTCCCCTTCCGGGGAACCCTCCTAATACTACTTCCCTAGGCACTGGTCATGGCCGGAGCAGCCTGCCATTCAAAAAACATGCCGAACGTCCAGGAATAGCTGCCAAACGCAGGGAGTCAAGACTGAAACACATACCTTTCCTGAAACTGCCCCTGGCAGCCCACAATCAACCCCTCTCACCCTGGGGCTAAGGCCTTTCCCCTTCCGGGGAACCCTCCTAATACTATTTCCCTAGGCACTGGTCTCGGCCGGAGCAGCCTGCCATTCAAAAACATGCCGAACGTCCAGGAATAGCTGCCAAACGCAGGGAGTCAAGACTGAAACACATACCTTTCCTGAAACTGCCCCTGGCAGCATACAATCAACCCCTCTCACCCTGGGGCTAAGGCCTTTCCCCTTCCGGGGAACCCTCCTAATACTACTTCCCTAGGCACTGGTCTCGGCCGGAGCAGCCTGCCATTCAAAAACATGCCGAACGTCCAGGAATAGCTGCCAAACGCAGGGAGTCAAGACTGAAACACATACCTTTCCTGAAACTGCCCCTGGCAGCCCACAATCAACCCCACTCACCCTGGGGCTACGGCCTTTCCCCTTCCGGGGAACCCTCCTAATACTACTTCCCTAGGCACTGGTCTCGGCCGGAGCAGCCTGCCATTCAAAAACATGCCGAACGTCCAGGAATAGCTGCCAAACGCAGGGAGTCAAGACTGAAACACATACCTTTCCTGAAACTGCCCCTGGCAGCCCACAATCAACCCCTCTCACCCTGGGGCTAAGGCCTTTCCCCTTCCGGGGAACCCTCCTAATACTACTTCCCTAGGCACTGGTCTCGGCCGGAGCAGCCTTCCATTCAAAAACATGCTCAACGTCCAGGAATAGCTGCCAAACGCAGGGAGTCAAGACTGAAACACATACCTTTCCTGAAACTGCCCCTGGCAGCCCACAATCAACCCCACTCACCCTGGGGCTAAGGCCTTTCCCCTTCCGGGGAACCCTCCTAATACTACTTCCCTAGGCACTGGTCTCGGCCGGAGCAGCCTGCCATTCAAAAACATGCCGAACGTCCAGGAATAGCTGCCAAACGCAGGGAGTCAAGACTGAAACACATACCTTTCCTGAAACTGCCCCTGGCAGCCCACAATCAACCCCTCTCACCCTGGGGCTAAGGCCTTTCCCCTTCCGGGGAACCCTCCTAATACTACTTCCCTAGGCACTGGCCTCGGCCGGAGCAGCCTGCCATTCAAAAACATGCCGAACGTCCAGGAATAGCTGCCAAACGCAGGGAGTCAAGACTGAAACACATACCTTTCCTGAACCTGCCCCTGGCAGCCCACAATCAAACCCTCTCACCCTGGGGCTAAGGCCTTTCCCCTTCCGGGGAACCCTCCTAATACTACTTCCCTAGGCACTGGCCTCGGCCGGAGCAGCCTGCCATTCAAAAACATGCCGAACGTCCAGGAATAGCTGCCAAACGCAGGGAGTCAAGACTGAAACACATACCTTTCCTGAAACTGCCCCTGGCAGCCCACAATCAACCCCTCTCACCCTGGGGCTAAGGCCTTTCCCCTTCCGGGGAACCCTCCTAATACTACTTCCCTAGGCACTGGTCTCGGCCGGAGCAGCCTGCCATTCAAAAACATGCCGAACGTCCAGGAATAGCTGCCAAACGCAGGGAGTCAAGACTGAAACACATACCTTTCCTGAAACTGCCCCTGGCAGCACACAATCAACCCCTCTCACCCTGGGGCTAAGGCCTTTCCCCTTCCGGGGAACCCTCCTAATACTACTTCCCTAGGCACTGGTCTCGGCCGGAGCAGCCTGCCATTCAAAAACATGCTCAACGTCCAGGAATAGCTGCCAAACGCAGGGAGTCAAGACTGAAACACATACCTTTCCTGAAACTGCCCCTGGCAGCCCACAATCAACCCCTCTCACCCTGGGGCTAAGGCCTTTCCCCTTCCGGGGAACCCTCCTAATACTACTTCCCTAGGCACTGGTCTCGGCCGGAGCAGCCTGCCATTCAAAAACATGCCGAACGTCCAGGAATAGCTGCCAAACGCAGGGAGTCAAGACTGAAACACATACCTTTCCTGAAACTGCCCCTGGCAGCCCACAATCAACCCCTCTCACCCTGGGGCTAAGGCCTTTCCCCTTCCGGGGAACCCTCCTAATACTACTTCCCTAGGCACTGGTCTCGGCCGGAGCAGCCTGCCATTCAAAAACATGCCGAACGTCCAGGAATAGCTGCCAAACGCAGGGAGTCAAGACTGAAACACATACCTTTCCTGAAACTGCCCCTGGCAGCACACAATCAACCCCTCTCACCCTGGGGCTAAGACCTTTCCCCTTCCGGGGAACCCTCCTAATACTACTTCCCTAGGCACTGGCCTCGGCCGGAGCAGCCTGCCATTCAAAAACATGCCGAACGTCCAGGAATAGCTGCCAAACGCAGGGAGTCAAGACTGAAACACATACCTTTCCTGAAACTGCCCCTGGCAGCACACAATCAAGCCCTCTCACCCTGGGGCTAAGACCTTTCCCCTTCCGGGGAACCCTCCTAATACTACTTCCCTAGGCACTGGTCTCGGCCGGAGCAGCCTTCCATTCAAAAACATGCCGAACGTCCAGGAATAGCTGCCAAACGCAGGGAGTCAAGACTGAAACACATACCTTTCCTGAAACTGCCCCTGGCAGCCCACAATCAACCCCTCTCACCCTGGGGCTAAGGCCTTTCCCCTTCCGGGGAACCCTCCTAATACTACTTCCCTAGGCACTGGTCTCGGCCGGAGCAGCCTTCCATTCAAAAACATGCTCAACGTCCAGGAATAGCTGCCAAACGCAGGGAGTCAAGACTGAAACACATACCTTTCCTGAAACTGCCCCTGGCAGCCCACAATCAACCCCTCTCACCCTGGGGCTAAGGCCTTTCCCCTTCCGGGGAACCCTCCTAATACTACTTCCCTAGGCACTGGTCTCGGCCGGAGCAGCCTCCCATTCAAAAACATGCCGAACGTCCAGGAATAGCTGCCAAACGCAGGGAGTCAAGACTGAAACACATACCTTTCCTGAAACTGCCCCTGGCAGCCCACAATCAACCCCTCTCACCCTGGGGCTAAGGCCTTTCCCCTTCCGGGGAACCCTCCTAATACTACTTCCCTAGGCACTGGTCTCGGCCGGAGCAGCCTGCCATTCAAAAACATGCCGAACGTCCAGGAATAGCTGCCAAACGCAGGGAGTCAAGACTGAAACACATACCTTTCCTGAAACTGCCCCTGGCAGCCCACAATCAACCCCTCTCACCCTGGGGCTAAGGCCTTTCCCCTTCCGGGGAACCCTCCTAATACTACTTCCCTAGGCACTGGTCTCGGCCGGAGCAGCCTGCCATTCAAAAACATGCCGAACGTCCAGGAATAGCTGCCAAACGCAGGGAGTCAAGACTGAAACACATACCTTTCCTGAAACTGCCCCTGGCAGCCCACAATCAACCCCTCTCACCCTGGGGCTAAGGCCTTTCCCCTTCCGGGGAACCCTCCTAATACTACTTCCCTAGGCACTGGTCTCGGCCGGAGCAGCCTGCCATTCAAAAACATGCCGAACGTCCAGGAATAGCTGCCAAACGCAGGGAGTCAAGACTGAAACACATACCTTTCCTGAAACTGCCCCTGGCAGCCCACAATCAACCCCACTCACCCTGGGGCTAAGGCCTTTCCCCTTCCGGGGAACCCTCCTAATACTATTTCCCTAGGCACTGGTCTCGGCCGGAGCAGCCTGCCATTCAAAAACATGCCGAACGTCCAGGAATAGCTGCCAAACGCAGGGAGTCAAGACTGAAACACATACCTTTCCTGAAACTGCCCCTGGCAGCCCACAATCAACCCCTCTCACCCTGGGGCTAAGGCCTTTCCCCTTCCGGGGAACCCTCCTAATACTACTTCCCTAGGCACTGGTCTCGGCCGGAGCAGCCTGCCATTCAAAAACATGCCGAACGTCCAGGAATAGCTGCCAAACGCAGGGAGTCAAGACTGAAACACATACCTTTCCTGAAACTGCCCCTGGCAGCCCACAATCAACCCCTCTCACCCTGGGGCTAAGGCCTTTCCCCTTCCGGGGAACCCTCCTAATACTACTTCCCTAGGCACTGGCCTCGGCCGGAGCAGCCTGCCATTCAAAAACATGCCGAACGTCCAGGAATAGCTGCCAAACGCAGGGAGTCAAGACTGAAACACATACCTTTCCTGAAACTGCCCCTGGCAGCCCACAATCAACCCCTCTCACCCTGGGGCTAAGGCCTTTCCCCTTCCGGGGAACCCTCCTAATACTATTTCCCTAGGCACTGGCCTCGGCCGGAGCAGCCTGCCATTCAAAAACATGCCGAACGTCCAGGAATAGCTGCCAAACGCAGGGAGTCAAGACTGAAACACATACCTTTCCTGAAACTGCCCCTGGCAGCCCACAATCAACCCCTCTCACCCTGGGGCTAAGGCCTTTCCCCTTCCGGGGAACCCTCCTAATACTACTTCCCTAGGCACTGGTCTCGGCCGGAGCAGCCTGCCATTCAAAAACATGCCGAACGTCCAGGAATAGCTGCCAAACGCAGGGAGTCAAGACTGAAACACATACCTTTCCTGAAACTGCCCCTGGCAGCCCACAATCAACCCCTCTCACCCTGGGGCTAAGGCCTTTCCCCTTCCGGGGAACCCTCCTAATACTACTTCCCTAGGCACTGGTCTCGGCCGGAGCAGCCTGCCATTCAAAAACATGCCGAACGTCCAGGAATAGCTGCCAAACGCAGGGAGTCAAGACTGAAACACATACCTTTCCTGAAACTGCCCCTGGCAGCCCACAATCAACCCCTCTCACCCTGGGGCTAAGGCCTTTCCCCTTCCGGGGAACCCTCCTAATACTACTTCCCTAGGCACTGGTCTCGGCCGGAGCAGCCTGCCATTCAAAAACATGCCGAACGTCCAGGAATAGCTGCCAAACGCAGGGAGTCAAGACTGAAACACATACCTTTCCTGAAACTGCCCCTGGCAGCCCACAATCAACCCCTCTCACCCTGGGGCTAAGGCCTTTCCCCTTCCGGGGAACCCTCCTAATACTACTTCCCTAGGCACTGGTCTTGGCCGGAGCAGCCTTCCATTCAAAAACATGCTCATCGTCCAGGAATAGCTGCCAAACGCAGGGAGTCAAGACTGAAACACATACCTTTCCTGAAACTGCCCCTGGCAGCCCACAATCAACGCCTCTCACCCTGGGGCTAAGGCCTTTCCCCTTCCGGGGAACCCTCCTAATACTACTTCCCTAGGCACTGGTCTCGGCCGGAGCAGCCTGCCATTCAAAAACATGCCGAACGTCCAGGAATAGCTGCCAAACGCAGGGAGTCAAGACTGAAACACATACCTTTCCTGAAACTGCCCCTGGCAGCCCACAATCAACCCCTCTCACCCTGGGGCTAAGGCCTTTCCCCTTCCGGGGAACCCTCCTAATACTACTTCCCTAGGCACTGGTCTCGGCCGGAGCAGCCTGCCATTCAAAAACATGCCGAACGTCCAGGAATAGCTGCCAAACGCAGGGAGTCAAGACTGAAACACATACCTTTCCTGAAACTGCCCCTGGCAGCCCACAATCAACCCCTCTCACCCTGGGGCTAAGGCCTTTCCCCTTCCGGGGAACCCTCCTAATACTACTTCCCTAGGCACTGGCCTCGGCCGGAGCAGCCTGCCATTCAAAAACATGCCGAACGTCCAGGAATAGCTGCCAAACGCAGGGAGTCAAGACTGAAACACATACCTTTCCTGAAACTGCCCCTGGCAGCCCACAATCAACCCCACTCACCCTGGGGCTAAGGCCTTTCCCCTTCCGGGGAACCCTCCTAATACTATTTCCCTAGGCACTGGTCTCGGCCGGAGCAGCCTGCCATTCAAAAACATGCCGAACGTCCAGGAATAGCTGCCAAACGCAGGGAGTCAAGACTGAAACACATACCTTTCCTGAAACTGCCCCTGGCAGCCCACAATCAACCCCTCTCACCCTGGGGCTAAGGCCTTTCCCCTTCCGGGGAACCCTCCTAATACTACTTCCCTAGGCACTGGTCTCGGCCGGAGCAGCCTTCCATTCAAAAACATGCCGAACGTCCAGGAATAGCTGCCAAACGCAGGGAGTCAAGACTGAAACACATACCTTTCCTGAAACTGCCCCTGGCAGCCCACAATCAACCCCTCTCACCCTGGGGCTAAGGCCTTTCCCCTTCCGGGGAACCCTCCTAATACTACTTCCCTAGGCACTGGCCTCGGCCGGAGCAGCCTGCCATTCAAAAACATGCCGAACGTCCAGGAATAGCTGCCAAACGCAGGGAGTCAAGACTGAAACACATACCTTTCCTGAAACTGCCCCTGGCAGCCCACAATCAACCCCTCTCACCCTGGGGCTAAGGCCTTTCCCCTTCCGGGGAACCCTCCTAATACTACTTCCCTAGGCACTGGTCTCGGCCGGAGCAGCCTGCCATTCAAAAACATGCCGAACGTCCAGGAATAGCTGCCAAACGCAGGGAGTCAAGACTGAAACACATACCTTTCCTGAAACTGCCCCTGGCAGCCCACAATCAACCCCTCTCACCCTGGGGCTAAGGCCTTTCCCCTTCCGGGGAACCCTCCTAATACTACTTCCCTAGGCACTGGTCTCGGCCGGAGCAGCCTGCCATTCAAAAACATGCCGAACGTCCAGGAATAGCTGCCAAACGCAGGGAGTCAAGACTGAAACACATACCATTTCTGAAACTGCCCCTGGCAGCCCACAATCAACCCCTCTCACCCTGGGGCTAAGGCCTTTCCCCTTCCGGGGAACCCTCCTAATACTACTTCCCTAGGCACTGGTCTCGGCCGGAGCAGCCTGCCATTCAAAAACATGCCGAACGTCCAGGAATAGCTGCCAAACGCAGGGAGTCAAGACTGAAACACATACCTTTCCTGAAACTGCCCCTGGCAGCCCACAATCAACCCCTCTCACCCTGGGGCTAAGGCCTTTCCCCTTCCGGGGAACCCTCCTAATACTACTTCCCTAGGCACTGGTCTCGGCCGGAGCAGCCTGCCATTCAAAAACATGCCGAACGTCCAGGAATAGCTGCCAAACGCAGGGAGTCAAGACTGAAACACATACCTTTCCTGAAACTGCCCCTGGCAGCCCACAATCAACCCCTCTCACCCTGGGGCTAAGGCCTTTCCCCTTCCGGGGAACCCTCCTAATACTACTTCCCTAGGCACTGGTCTCGGCCGGAGCAGCCTGCCATTCAAAAACATGCCGAACGTCCAGGAATAGCTGCCAAACGCAGGGAGTCAAGACTGAAACACATACCTTTCCTGAAACTGCCCCTGGCAGCCCACAATCAACCCCTCTCACCCTGGGGCTAAGGCCTTTCCCCTTCCGGGGAACCCTCCTAATACTACTTCCCTAGGCACTGGTCTCGGCCGGAGCAGCCTGCCATTCAAAAACATGCCGAACGTCCAGGAATAGCTGCCAAACGCAGGGAGTCAAGACTGAAACACATACCTTTCCTGAAACTGCCCCTGGCAGCCCACAATCAACCCCTCTCACCCTGGGGCTAAGGCCTTTCCCCTTCCGGGGAACCCTCCTAATACTATTTCCCTAGGCACTGGTCTCGGCCGGAGCAGCCTGCCATTCAAAAACATGCCGAACGTCCAGGAATAGCTGCCAAACGCAGGGAGTCAAGACTGAAACACATACCTTTCCTGAAACTGCCCCTGGCAGCCCACAATCAACCCCTCTCACCCTGGGGCTAAGGCCTTTCCCCTTCCGGGGAACCCTCCTAATACTACTTCCCTAGGCACTGGTCTCGGCCGGAGCAGCCTGCCATTCAAAAACATGCCGAACGTCCAGGAATAGCTGCCAAACGCAGGGAGTCAAGACTGAAACACATACCTTTCCTGAAACTGCCCCTGGCAGCCCACAATCAACCCCTCTCACCCTGGGGCTAAGGCCTTTCCCCTTCCGGGGAACCCTCCTAATACTACTTCCCTAGGCACTGGTCTCGGCCGGAGCAGCCTGCCATTCAAAAACATGCCGAACGTCCAGGAATAGCTGCCAAACGCAGGGAGTCAAGACTGAAACACATACCTTTCCTGAAACTGCCCCTGGCAGCACACAATCAACCCCTCTCACCCTGGGGCTAAGGCCTTTCCCCTTCCGGGGAACCCTCCTAATACTACTTCCCTAGGCACTGGTCTCGGCCGGAGCAGCCTGCCATTCAAAAACATGCCGAACGTCCAGGAATAGCTGCCAAACGCAGGGAGTCAAGACTGAAACACATACCTTTCCTGAAACTGCCCCTGGCAGCCCACAATCAACCCCTCTCACCCTGGGGCTAAGGCCTTTCCCCTTCCGGGGAACCCTCCTAATACTACTTCCCTAGGCACTGGTCTCGGCCGGAGCAGCCTGCCATTCAAAAACATGCCGAACGTCCAGGAATAGCTGCCAAACGCAGGGAGTCAAGACTGAAACACATACCTTTCCTGAAACTGCCCCTGGCAGCCCACAATCAACCCCTCTCACCCTGGGGCTAAGGCCTTTCCCCTTCCGGGGAACCCTCCTAATACTACTTCCCTAGGCACTGGTCTCGGCCGGAGCAGCCTGCCATTCAAAAACATGCCGAACGTCCAGGAATAGCTGCCAAACGCAGGGAGTCAAGACTGAAACACATACCTTTCCTGAAACTGCCCCTGGCAGCCCACAATCAACCCCTCTCACCCTGGGGCTAAGGCCTTTCCCCTTCCGGGGAACCCTCCTAATACTACTTCCCTAGGCACTGGTCTCGGCCGGAGCAGCCTGCCATTCAAAAACATGCCGAACGTCCAGGAATAGCTGCCAAACGCAGGGAGTCAAGACTGAAACACATACCTTTCCTGAAACTGCCCCTGGCAGCCCACAATCAAACCCTCTCACCCTGGGGCTAAGGCCTTTCCCCTTCCGGGGAACCCTCCTAATACTACTTCCCTAGGCACTGGTCTCGGCCGGAGCAGCCTGCCATTCAAAAACATGCCGAACGTCCAGGAATAGCTGCCAAACGCAGGGAGTCAAGACTGAAACACATACCTTTCCTGAAACTGCCCCTGGCAGCCCACAATCAACCGCTCTCACCCTGGGGCTAAGGCCTTTCCCCTTCCGGGGAACCCTCCTAACACTACATCCCTAGGCACTGGCCTCGGCCGGAGCAGCCTGCCATTCCAAAAACATGCCGAACGTCCAGGAATAGCTGCCAAACGCAGGGAGTCAAGACTGAAACACATACCTTTCCTGAAACTGCCCCTGGCAGCCCACAATCAACCCCTCTCACCCTGGGGCTAAGGCCTTTCCCCTTCCGGGGAACCCTCCTAATACTATTTCCCTAGGCACTGGCCTCGGCCGGAGCAGCCTGCCATTCAAAAACATGCCAAACGTCCAGGAATAGCTGCCAAACGCAGGGAGTCAAGACTGAAACACATACCTTTCCTGAAACTGCCCCTGGCAGCACACAATCAACCCCTCTCACCCTGGGGCTAAGGCCTTTCCCCTTCCGGGGAACCCTCCTAATACTACTTCCCTAGGCACTGGTCTCGGCCGGAGCAGCCTGCCATTCAAAAACATGCCGAACGTCCAGGAATAGCTGCCAAACGCAGGGAGTCAAGACTGAAACACATACCTTTCCTGAAACTGCCCCTGGCAGCCCACAATCAACCCCTCTCACCCTGGGGCTAAGGCCTTTCCCCTTCCGGGGAACCCTCCTAATACTACTTCCCTAGGCACTGGTCTCGGCCGGAGCAGCCTGCCATTCAAAAACATGCCGAACGTCCAGGAATAGCTGCCAAACGCAGGGAGTCAAGACTGAAACACATACCTTTCCTGAAACTGCCCCTGGCAGCCCACAATCAACCCCTCTCACCCTGGGGCTAAGGCCTTTCCCCTTCCGGGGAACCCTCCTAATACTACTTCCCTAGGCACTGGTCTCGGCCGGAGCAGCCTGCCATTCAAAAACATGCCGAACGTCCAGGAATAGCTGCCAAACGCAGGGAGTCAAGACTGAAACACATACCTTTCCTGAAACTGCCCCTGGCAGCCCACAATCAACCCCTCTCACCCTGGGGCTAAGGCCTTTCCCCTTCCGGGGAACCCTCCTAATACTATTTCCCTAGGCACTGGTCTCGGCCGGAGCAGCCTGCCATTCAAAAACATGCCGAACGTCCAGGAATAGCTGCCAAACGCAGGGAGTCAAGACTGAAACACATACCTTTCCTGAAACTGCCCCTGGCAGCCCACAATCAACCCCTCTCACCCTGGGGCTAAGGCCTTTCCCCTTCCGGGGAACCCTCCTAATACTACTTCCCTAGGCACTGGTCTCGGCCGGAGCAGCCTTCCATTCAAAAACATGCCGAACGTCCAGGAATAGCTGCCAAACGCAGGGAGTCAAGACTGAAACACATACCTTTCCTGAAACTGCCCCTGGCAGCCCACAATCAACCCCTCTCACCCTGGGGCTAAGGCCTTTCCCCTTCCGGGGAACCCTCCTAATACTACTTCCCTAGGCACTGGTCTCGGCCGGAGCAGCCTTCCATTCAAAAACATGCCGAACGTCCAGGAATAGCTGCCAAACGCAGGGAGTCAAGACTGAAACTCATACCTTTCCTGAAACTACCCTTGGCAGCCCACAATCAACCCCTCTCACCTTGGGGCTAAGGCCTTTCCGCTTCCGGGGAACCCTCATAATACTACTTCCCTAGGCACTGGTCTTGGCCGCAGCAGCCTTCCATTCAAAAACATGCTCATCGTCCAGGAATAGCTGCCAAACGCAGGGAGTCAAGAATGAAACACATACCTTTCCTGAAACTGCCCCTGGCAGCCCACAATCAAACCCTCTCACCCTGGGGCTAAGGCCTTTCCCCTTCCGGGGAACCCTCCTAATACTACTTCCCTAGGCACTGGCCTCGGCCGGAGCAGCCTGCCATTCAAAAACATGCCGAACGTCCAGGAATAGCTGCCAAACGCAGGGAGTCAGGACTGAAACACATACCTTTCCTGAAACTGCCCCTGGCAGCCCACAATCAACCCCACTCACCCTGGGGCTACGGCCTTTCCCCTTCCGGGGAACCCTCCTAATAATATTTCCATAGGCACTGGCCTCGGCCGGAGCAGCCTGCCATTCAAAAACATGCCGAACGTCCAGGAATAGCTGCCAAACGCAGGGAGTCAAGACTGAAACACATACCTTTCCTGAAACTGCCCCTGGCAGCACACAATCAACCCCACTCACCCTCGGGATACGGCCTTTCCCCTTCCGGGGAACCCTCCTAATACTATTTCCCTAGGCACTGGCCTCGGCCGGAGCAGCCTGCCATTCAAAAACATGCCGAACGTACAGGAATAGCTGCCAAAAGCAGGGAGTCAAGACTGAAACACATACCTTTCCTGAAACTGCCTCTGGCAGCCCCCAATCAACCCCTCTCACCTTGGGGCTAAGGCCTTTCCCCTTCCGGGGAACCCTCCTAATACTACTTCCCGAGGCACTGGTCTTGGCCGCAGCAGCCTTCCATTCAAAAACATGCTCATCGTCCAGGAATAGCTGCCAAACACAGGGAGTCAAGACTGAAACACATACCTTTCCTGAAACTGCCCCTGGCAGCCCACAATCAACCCCTCTCACCCTGGGGCTGAGGCCTTTCCCCTTTCACAGAACCCTCCTAATACTAGTTCCGTAGGCACTGCTCTCGGCCGGAGCAGCCTTCCATTCAAAAACATGCCGAACGTCCAGGAATAGCTGCCAAACGCAGGGAGTCAAGACTGAAACACATACCTTTCCTGAACCTGCCTCTGGCAGCCCCCAATCAACCCCTCTCACCCTGGGGCTAAGGCCTTTCCCCTTCCGGGGAACCCTCCTAATACTACTTCCCTAGGCACTGGTCTCGGCCGGAGCAGCCTTCCATCCAAAAACATGCCGAACGTCCAGGAATAGCTGCCAAACGCAGGGAGTCAAGACTGAAACACATACCTTTCCTGAAACTGCCCCTGGCAGCAGACAATCAACCCCACTCACCCTGGGGCTACGGCCTTTCCCCTTCCGGGGAACCCTCCTAATGCTATTTCCCTAGGCACTGGTCTCGGCCGGAGCAGCCTTCCATTGAAAAACATGCCAAACGTCCAGGAACAGCTGCCAAACGCAGGGAGTCAAGACTGAAACACATACCTTTCCTGAACCTGCCCCTGGCAGCCCACAATCAAACCCTCTCACCCTGGGGCTAAGGCCTTTCCCCTTCCGGGGAACCCTCCTAATACTACTTCCCTAGGCACTGGCCTCGGCCGTAGCAGCCTGCCATTCTAAAACATGCCGAACGTCCAGGAATATCTGTCAAACGCAGGGAGTCAAGACTGAAACACATACCTTTCCTGAAACTGCCCCTGGCAGGCCACAATCAACCCCTCTCACCCTGGGGCTACGGCCTTTCCCCTTCCGGGGAACCCTCCTAATACTATTTCCCTAGGCACTGGTCTCGGCCGGAGCAGCCTGCCATTCAAAAACATGCCGAACGTCCAGGAATAGCTGCCAAACGCAGGGAGTCAAGACTGAAACACATACCTTTCCTGAAACTGCCCCTGGCAGCACACAATCCACCCCACTCACCCTGGGGCTACGGCCTTTCCCCTTCCGGGGAACCCTCCTAATACTATTTCCCGAGGCACTGGTCTCGGCCGGAGCAGCCTGCCATTCAAAAACATGCCGAACGTCCAGGAATAGCTGCCAAACGCAGGGAGTCAAGACTGAAACACATACCTTTCCTGAAACTGCCCCTGGCAGCCCACAATCAACCCCTCTCACCCTGGGGCTGAGGCCTTTCCCCTTCCGGAGAACCCTCCTAATACTACTTCCGTAGGCACTGGCCTCGGCCGGAGCAGCCTTCCGTTCAAAAACATGGCGAACGTCCAGGAATAGCTGCCAAACGCAGGGAGTCAAGACAGAAACACATACCTTTCCTGAAACTGCCCCTGGCAGCACACAATCAACCCCACTCACCCTGGGGCTACGGCCTTTCCCCTTCCAGGGAACCCTCCTAATACTACTTACCCAGGCATTGGTCTCGGCCGGAGCAGCCTGCCATTCAAAAACATGCCGAACGTCCAGGAATAGCTGCCAAATGCAGGGAGTCAAGACTGAAACACATACCTTTCCTGAAACTGCCTCTGGCAGCCCACAATCAACCCCTCTCACCCTGGGGCTAAGGCCTTTCCCCTTCCGGGGAACCCTCCTAATAATACTTCCCTAGGCACTGGTCTTGGCCGGAGCAGCCTTCCTTTCAAAAACATGCCGAACGTCCAGGAATAGCTGCCAAACCCAGGGAGTCAAGACTGAAACACATAGCTTTCCTGAAACTGTCCCTGGCAGCCCACAATAAACCACTCTCACCCTGGGGCTAAGGCCTTTCACCTTCCGTGGAACCCTCCTAATACTATTTCCCTAGGCACTGGCCTCGCCCGGAGCAGCCTTCCATTCAAAAACATGCGGAACGTCCAGGAATAGCTGCCAAACGCAGGGAGTCAAGACTGAAACACACACCTTTCCTGAAACTACCCCTGGCAGCCCACAATCAATCCCTCTCACCCTGGGGCTAAGGCCTTTCCCCTTCCAAGGAACCCTCCTAGAACTATTTCCCTAGGCACTGGTCTCGGCCGGAGAAGCCTTCCATTCAAAAACATGCCCAACGTCCAGGAATAGCTGCCAAACGCAGGGAGTCAAGACTGAAACACATACCTTTCCTGAAACTGCCCCTGGCAGCCCACAATCAACCCCTCTCACCCTGGGGCTAAGGCCTTTCCCCTCCTGGGGAACCCTCCTAATACTATTTCCCGAGGCACTGGTCTCGGCCGGAGCAGCCTGCCATTTAAAAACATGCCGAACGTCCAGGAATAGCTGTCAAACGCAGGGAGTCAAGACTGAAACACATACCTTTCCTGAAACTGCCCCTGGCAGCCCACAATCAACCCCTCTCACCCTGGGGCTAAGGCCTTTCCCCTTCCGGGGAACCCTCCTAATACTACTTCCCTAGGCATTGGTCTCGGCCGGAGCAGCCTTCCATTCAAAAACATGCCGAACGTCCAGGAATAGCTGCCAAACGCAGGGAGTCAAGACAGAAACACATATCTTTCCTGAAACTGCCCCTGGCAGAACACAATCAACCCCTCTCACCCTGGGCCTAAGGCCTTTCCCCTTCCGGGGAACCCTCCTAATACAACTTCCCTAGGCACTGGTCTCGGCCGGAGCAGCCTGCCATTCAAATACATGCCGAACGTCCAGGAATAGCTGCCAAAGGCAGGGAGTCAAGACTGAAACACATACCTTTCCTAAAACTGACCCTGGCAACCCACAATCAACCCCTCTCACCCTGGGGCTAAGGCCTTTCCCCTTCCGGGGAACCCTCCTAATACTACTTCCCTAGGCACTGGTCTCGGCCGGAGCAGCCTGCCATTCAAAAACATGCCGAACGTCCAGGAATAGCTGCCAAACGCAGGGAGTCAAGACAGAAACACATACCTTTCCTGAAACTGCCCCTGGCAGCAGACAATCAACCCCACTCACCCAGGGGCTACGGCCTTTCCCCTTCCGGGGAACCCTCCTAATACTACTTCCCTAGGCACTGGTCTCGGCCGGAGCAGCCTTCAGTTCAAAAACATGCAGAACCTCCAGGAATAGCTGCCAAACGCAGGGAGTCAAGACTGAAACACATACCTTCCCTGAAACTACCCCTGGCAGCCCACAATCAATCCCTCTCACCCTGGGGCTAAGGACTTTCCCCTTCCAAGGAACCCTCCTAGAACTATTTCCCTAGGCACTGGTCTCGGCCGGAGAAGCCTTCCATTCAAAAACATGCCCAACGTCCAGGAATAGCTGCCAAACGCAGGGAGTCAAGACTGAAACACATACCTTTCCTGAAACTGCTCCTGGCAGAAAACAATCAACCGCTCTCACCCTGGGCCTAAGGCCTTTCCCCTTCTGGGGAACCCTCCTAATACTACTTCCCTAGGCACTGGTCTCGGCCGGAGCAGCCTGCCATTCAAAAACATGCCGAACGTCCAGGAATAGCTGCCAAACGCAGGGAGTCAAGACTGAAACACATACCTTTCCTGAAACTGCCCCTGGCAGCCCACAATCAAACCCTCTCACCCTGGGGCTAAGGCCTTTCCCCGTACGGGGAATCCTCCTAATACTACTTCCCTAGGCACTGGCCTCGGCCGGAGCAGCCTGCCATTCAAAAACATGCCGAACGTCCAGGAATACCTGCGAAACGCAGGGAGTCAAGACTGAAACACATACCTTTCCTGAAACTGCCCCTCGCAGCACACAATCCACCCCTCTCACCATTGGGCTAAGGCCTTTCCCCCTCCGGGGAACCCTCCTAATACTACTTCGCTAGGCACTGGCCTCGGCCGGAGCAGCCTTCCACTCAAAAACATGCCGAACGTCCAGGAATAGCTGCCAAACGCAGGGAGTCAAGACTGAAACACATACTGTGATGGTTTGAGCCCTGGCCAAAGGCCAGACGCCCACCAAAATCAGTTTGTTACTCCCCCTCTTAGTTGGACAGGGGAAAACAAATAACTAATTGAGCGGCTCAAGAGACAAACTCATTAATGACACGGGCAAAACAGACTCAACAGAGAGAGCAGAAGAGAAAAGTTATCTAATTTATTACACCACGCTAAAGAGAAAACAGTGAAAAAAGAACCAGAGTCAGGAGTGCCACCAACAATCTTGAAACAAATGCAAACCAGGCAAACACTTTCCCTCCCTCCCACTCCCTCCTTAGTAGGCTTTAGTTAGAAGCTTGCTCCCTTCTTCCCTCCTGGTCGCAGTCCAGGAGGGGCAGGGACTAGGGAAAATGGGGGTCTCGGTAACACCTTCCCCCCACCCCTCCATTCTAAAGCAGACTTCCCGTTCAGCCATGATTTTACTCCCTTCTTCCCCTCTCCTGCTCGCAGCACAGGACAGGGGGGCAGGGACTAGGAGATGGGGGCTTTAGTCAGTCCCTTGCAAGGTGGTTTCCTTCTCGGCCGGGATGGGGGCATCCATCCCACACACCCTCCCCCTGCTGCACCCTAGGATCTCACCCACAAGAGCCAGTCCTCCACGAACTTTCTCCAAGGCAAATCTCTTCCCACCGGGCTTCATCTCTGCTATGGCTGGCAGCAACAAATCCCAGTGTCTCTCAGTCCCAGTCCTCCACGGGGCTATGATGCCTCCTCCAGCAAACCTCTTTGGCTCATCTCTGTAGGTCGCTTGTGCTGGCAGGGGCTCATCCCAACGTCAGTCACGGCATCTTCTCTATGTCTGCACCGGCTCCATCCGGCGTGGAGCCTCTCCACGGGCTGCAGGTGGGGTCTCTGCCTCCTCCATGGCTCCTTTCCTCTGGCTACTCCAGGTGCTTCAGCTCCAGCTGAAGGGGCAATCTCTCCCTCCCCTGGGCACCTGGGCGCCTACTCCTCCCCCAGCCTTCCCGGCCTGTTGTGTCTGTCAACTGCTTACATTCACATGCAAATAAACATCCCAATGCCCTTAATGGGCCAAACCTGCAGCCTTCTTGGCACTCTGTGTTCTGGTGGACTCTTTGTCTCCTCTATGTGATTCTCAGAAGGGCTATAAGCAGGCCTGCAGAGGATACCAGCAGCCATTTTCTGCCAGACCTGGCCCTCTCTCAGTAGCCAAGAATGCAAAACTGCAACACATACCTTTCCTGAAACTGCCCCTGGCAGCCCACAATCAACCCCTCTCACCCTGGGGCTAAGGCCTTTCCCCTTCCGGGGAACCCTCCTAATACTACTTCCCTAGGCACTGGTCTCATTCGGAGCAGCCTTCCATTCAAATACATGCCGAAGTCCATGTGTACTCCATGTGTACTGCCCACCTTCCCGTCAAGCAGAAACCACAAACCCTGCAGCCTGTCTGAAAATGGTGGGCAAAACGAAAGGCAGGATGTGTGTGTGCGTGTGTGTGTGTGTGTGTGTGTAAATCCCCGTCTCGAGGTTTGTTACCTTTGTTTGTATGTTTAACACCTTTAACAGCCTTCAGTGACTGTCCTCACAGTATCTCAGAGCCATCCCGTCAGGGGGATGGGTCCTTGTCAGCACAGGTGTGATTACTTTAATCAAAGTAATCGAAGTATCCCTTCAGATTTTTTTTTAGATGGTATGGAGACCCCAAACCGATGTGGTAATTTTGTGTAGTTGCACTTCCTTAGGCTCCAACCCATGACCTCAGTCACGTTTTAACTCCTTCCAGGATTATTTGAATGGAACTTTTACTTGAGAGAGAGATTTTGCCATAATTCCTTTAACACAACCAACAGCAAAACTATATTAACAATTGTGGAAAACGCTGAATTGTTGCTTTTGCAGGCTGAAGTTTTGTATTGTATGTTCTTTTACTGACTTGTGAATTAGGGCTGCCTCATCAGAAATACTTTGTAGGGAATTTAGGATAGTACATCAACTAAGATGGGATACTGTTAATAAAGTTTTGCTGTTACTTGTGTTATGGCAAAATCTCTCTCTCAATTAGAGTACACAGTTCTGTTAACAAATACAGATGAAATTTACAGGTATTTTGAAAATTAGACAAAGAATCGTTGTAGCATTAAGAGAATTTACTAACTTATAGAGAAGGGTTAAAGGGTACTTGATAACAAGATGCCTGTTAAAGGGGGGCTTACTAACAGGATGGTTTGAAATGCCATAGTGGCTATGTCAGAAGATGGCCTATCATAAATCTGTCTTACTCGAACAGCTCCTAGTTAGTTTCAAGTGATTTAATGTATTTGGGCCAATTTAGAGTGGACCTGTGGTAGATAAGAAATAAGCATCCCAATTACAATTGTGCCACCTTGTCAGAAATGCCAAAAGGGTCCTAAAAAGGACTCGAGGTAGACACGTTAGTGAAGCAGTAATTAATTTAATATACGTTCTTGCAAGAGCGGGTGACCTCACAAAGTAGGCACACCTCTGGTCGGAGTTCATGGCACTTTTATACAAGATTCTGTCCAAAATCATTAGGCTATCTCCTGTACCTATACATATTCATAACCTGTCCCGCTTCGTATTAAAATGAGTCCCAAGAAGTCGTTTCCATAAACTCCTCCCCGTTGCGCCTGCGCACTGTCTTGTGGTGGTGGTCGTCAGGGGGTCTCAGTGATGAAGGCTCGAAGTCTTCCTCAGGTTGAACTTTTCACCTTCTTTCCCTGGCACATGCGTAGTTGTGATTGTTCCAGATTGTGCACAGTCATCATTGGGATGCTTCCTCCTTATCAGTCCTGGGTTTACTTATTTAGAATACAAAGTTATCTTATACAACACCAAACTGTTGCATATCCCTCTTGTCTGTGCCCTTTGAACATGCAGATGTCCTGGCAATTGAGTACTGGGGCAGAGGCCTGGGGTTGGAGGAAGTTAAAGCTCCATACAGGGTTAATCTTGAGATCTGGCAGCCTCAGTGTCGCCAAAGTTCATTGTCCCAGAGAGATGGTATCAAGACCCCACAGCTTTACCTGTTTGCCTTGATATGGTAATTTTGTGCCCAGTATCAGTTGGCCTGTTTGCTGAGCCGAATTTCCTTAGGTTCCAACCCATGACCTCAGTCACTTTTTAACTCCTTCCAGGATCATCTTTATCTTTTAGCAGAGCTGTGTAATTGAATTGAACCCTTATTTGAGAGAGATTTTGCAATAATTCTTTTAACACAGCCAAAAACTATATTAAAAAATACTATATAAGGCAGTCTTAATTCCCAAGTCAGAAAAATATACAATACAAAATTTCAATCTGCAAAAGCAACAATTCAGCATTTTCCACAACCTGGAACAATCACAACTCCGCATGTGCCAGGGGAAGGAGGTGAAAAGTTCAACCTGAGGAAGACTTCGAGCCTTCATCACTGAGACCCCCTGACGACCACCACCACAAGACAGTGCGCAGGCGCAGCTGGGAGGAGTTTATGGAAACGACTTCTTGGGACTCATTTTAATACGAAGCGGGACAGGTCATGAATATGTATAGGTACAGGAGATAACCTAATGATTTTGGACAGAATATTGTATAAAAGTGCCACAAACTCGGACCAAAAGTGTGCCTACTTTGTTAGGTCACCCGCTCTTGCAAGAACGTATAGTAAATTACTGCTTCACTAATGCGTCTACCTCGAGTCCTTTTTTTTAGGACCCTTTTGCATTTCTAACACCATATTCCCTCTTATTTTCTGTGCTATCCAAAATTCCCTACAAAGGATTTCTGATGAGGCAGCCTTAATTCCCAAGTCAGTGAAAGAATATACTATAAAAAATTCAGTTTGCAAAAGCAACAGTTCAGCATTTTCCACAGAATGAAACAGTGAGTGCCTCTCTTTAGCTGGAAAGTTGCTGTCTTAGAAGGAGAAAGTGCTTCAAACTGAGTCGAAGCAGCTTTTTGAAGGGTGCCTGACCCTTCCCGACCCTTCCCCCAGCCATGAAAAATGAAAAAACACAAGTGTGAGAGGGGGAAGAGGCCTCGCATCTTCGGTTAACAGAGCAGAGACGAGACCTTGGCTGTGAAAGGCTCGGAAACAGCCCCGGGCTGGTTCTTCGCCCCGCCGACGGCTGCTCTAGGGAAGAGCTACTGCTGCCCCGGCTGATAGCCGCTTTGCTAAGGATCGGCCAAGCCCTCGGGGCCCTGCGCTGCGGAGGGGCGCCCTCAGCGCTGCGGGAGAAGCCCTTCCCTCCTCTCGGCCCTCCAGGTCACCTCAGGGAGCGGCAGGAAGGCGCCTGCTCGGCGGCCGCCTCTTCCGAGCGCCGGGGTGCGGGAGCGTTGGCCCCGCCCCAGGAGCCTCCACGGCGTGGTTGCCGTGGTTACGGCCGCGCCGCCGGGTCCTCCTTCCGCAGGCCCCCTCCGGGCTGTCCACGCCGGCGCCTGTGGAACCCTGCGGCCGCCGCTGACAGGTTCCCGCTGCTGCGGCTCCGTGCACCGGGGAGGGACGGCGGTGAGGCCGAAACGCCGGGGCGACGCTTAGCGGCGCGTCCCGCCGACGCCTCGTAGCGAGGGGAGAGTTGGCACGGTGGGGTCAGGCGGGCACCGCCGGCACCCGGACCGGGAGTGAGGCGGTGTACGGCGCGGGCCTGCCATGGCGGGCGGCTGGCGGCGGCGGGAGGCGCTGCTCCGCGCTGGGCTGGCCGCGCTCCTCAGCACCCTCCGTAAGTGCCGGCCCGGCCGCGGGCAGCAGCTCCGGGGTGGAGCCGGGCCTGGGGGCGCGTCCCGCTGGGGGGAAGCCGGGGTCGGGAGCCCTTGGCCGAGCCGAGGCTTCGGGACGGCCGATGAGGCGGGCGCGGAGCGGTTCGGGCCGGGTGTTGGGCCTTCGCCGGCCTGTGGAGCCGGCTCGTCTGCGGAGCCGCGTCGGGGCTCTTGTGGGGCGGCCGCCCGCCTGCAGCCTGCCAGCGCTGCGCTTGGCCGGGGCCCGAAGCGGTCCGGTCACCGTCTGGTCGCTGTAGGGCCCTCCCGGCTGCCACAGCCCGTTCTGTGGCGGATGTTAACAGCAGCCGAGCCTCTTTCCCCGCTCTGCTTGTAGCCGAAAGGCAGCTCCAGCGCTTCCTGCACGGCTTAGCGTTCAGGCAAGCGTTGCCCTGCTGTCGGGGCTCCGCTGAGGCAGACGCTCGCCTTGTCCGTAAGGTGGCAGGAGTTTCTGAGCCTCAAAGTGAAATCCCGCAGGAATTTAGCTGGGAAAACAGGATAAAAATAAAAGGAACGCCTGCAACACAGGGCTTGCTGTTAGAACCTGGCTCTTTCCGGGGGTTGATGCAGGAGGAGGGGGAAGGCAGTGGGAACGAGTGGGGATTTTTTGTGTCCAGTTCTGGGCTCCCTGTTATAAAAAGGACAGGGATCTCCTGGAGAGAGTCCAAAGAAGGGCTACGAAGAGGCTGAAGGGCCTGGAGCATCTCCCCTGTGAGGAAAGGCTGAGGGAGCTGGGGCTGTTCAGCCTGGAGAAGAGAAGACTAAGGGGGACCTAATTAATGTTTATCATTATCTTAAGCATGGGCTGCAGGGGGAAATGGGCAGCCCCTTTTCAGTGTCTGTGGGGACAGGACAAGGGGCAATGGCTGCAAGTTGGAGCACAGGGAGTTCCCCAGCAACCTGGGGAAGAACTTTTCCCCGGTGAGGGTGAGGGAGCCCTGGGCCAGGCTGCCCAGGGGGTGTGGAGTCTCCTTCTCTGGAGAGATTCAAGACCCATCTGGACACCTATCTCAGTGAAATGTCCTAGGGACCCTGCTTTGGCAGGGGGTTGGACCCGATGATCCCTCGAGGTCCCTTCCAACCCCTGCAATTCTATGATTCTATGATTGTTACAGAGCCCTCAGTAAAAACCAGCAGCACCCTCCTGAAAGTTGCTTTGCTGGAAAAGGAGGGGGGATCTTTGGGCCTTCTGGTAGCAGAAGCTCGGTGTTCTCTTGATGGAACAGCTGGTGGCTGTACCAAAGTGAATTAGCTTCCCCTCTGGGGGAGGGGAGCAAAGGCACACATGCAGATGATGTGTGCCTTTGCTTGTTAAGGCTGGCCACCTGTGTGATAAGGACGTGTGCTGTTCTCTAAACACCCTCCCTCTGTTACTGTAGGTGTGCGGGCTGCTTGTCGGGGTGCTGCTGTCACACAGGATCTTCTCAAAGAGGGGTTGCACAGGTGAGTTCTCACCCTGGTGCAGCATCACAGGAACGTGCCAAGGAGTTTGGTACATGAAGAAGCTTCTACTTTGTGCATGGTTGTATGATCAGCTCGCTGAACTGTGATCTGTGGGCATGGCTGGGCACCAGGAATCCAGTAATTAACAGTAATCACAAGCTCTAGTAGAGGAATAACAGGAGGCCTGTTTTGAAGATGAAGATCTTCAAAAGATCTTCTGTTGTTGACACCACAGAAGGAAAGGAAGCCATCCAGAGGGATCTTGAAAGCTGGGCCCGGGTGAACCTAATGAGGTGCAACACTGCCAAGGGTCAGGTGTTGTGCTTGGGCCAGAGGAATCCCAGCCACAGATCCAGCCTGGGAGAAGAGCTCCTGGAGAGCAGCCCTGCTGAGAAGGACCTGGGGGTTCTGGTAGATGAGAAACTTCCCCTGAGCCAGCAGTGGCTCTGGCAGCTGGGAAGGGCGATGGGATCCTGGGCTCCATCAGCAGAGGGGTGGCAGCAGGGACAGGGAGGGGATTGTCCCTCTCTGCTCTGCCCTGGGGAGGCCCCAGCTGGAGTCCTGTGTCCAGAGCTGGGGCCCCAGGACAAGGAAGATGTGGGGCTGTTGGAGAGGGGTCAGAGGAGCCCCGGAGATGCTCAGAGGGCTGGAGCAGCTCCCCTACGAGGAGAGGCTGAGGGAGCTGGACTGGGTCAGCCTGGAGAAGAGAAGGCTGTGGGGGGACCTCATTGCAGCCTGCCAGTCCCTGAAGGGAGCAGAGGAACAGGAGGGGAATCAGCTTGTTCAAGGGCAGAGACTGGCAGGACAAGGGGGATGGAGTGAAGCTGGAGGAGGGAAGGGTGAGAGGAGATCTTAGGGGGAAGTTTTTTCCAGAGAGAGTGGTGAGGGGCTGCCCAGAGAGGGGGTGGGTGCCCCGTCCCTGGGGGTGTTGAAGGCCAGGTTGGCTGGGGCCCTGGGCAACCTTGTGTAGCTCCAGGCCTGGAGGTTGGTGTCCCTGCCTGTGGCAGGGGGTTGGAGCTCTGTGCTCCTTGGGGTCCCTTCCAACCCATGCCTCTGTGATTCTATGATCTAGAAGGACGTTGGTGGTTTTTGAGAAGTTAAAAAAGAAGTGAAACATTGTTTTGGTCACGGATGTGGAGTCGGGGTGAACTTCTTCACTGGAGAGGGATGGCATGGCTTGGCAGGGAGCTGCTTTCCCAATCTGATGGATGTAGTACGCCAGAGCTGCGTCTCTGTGACGCCGTGGGTCTCTCTAGGGGGTTTGTGCCATCGTTTGAAGTGCAGGTATAAGCGTTTCACTGCTGTGCCTTGTCTGAAGGGACCTGCTGGTGAAGGTGGAACTCGGTGTAGCAGAGGAAGATGTGGGAGGATGCAGAGTGGCAGCTAGAACTCGTCTTCCACCAGGAATCTACGTGGATCCCTACGAGCTGGCATCGCTGCAGCAGCACAATTTAACACAGGTAACAACCCCAGAGCTGCGACACCGGGCAGTTAACTCAGAGAAGGACAAGTATGTTCAGGAAGTTGTACCCTTGGCTTGTTACCAGGCTTGTTGAACTGAGGGGACTGATTCCTCTTCCTGGGAGGAGATGCTGTGTGGTATCCCCTTTGGGACAGCTCCTTGCATCCATCAGCCCGACTGGCATCGCCCCATGCGGGGTGTTGTGTGTCCTGTGCTGCTGTTGTTTGTACCTGTAGGTGTGCTGTCCTGGTTTCAGTCAGGATAGAGTTAACTCCATCTGTAGCAGCTGATGGCATGCTGTGTTTGGGAGTTACAATGAAAGCAGTGCTGAGAACACCCTGATGTTCTTAGTTGCAGTCAGACAGTCAAGGACTTTCTCAGCTTCTTCCTATTTCTCTATTCAGGAGAAAGGAGGGGCGAAGCCAGGACAGGTGCCCCAGATGGGCCAAAGAGAGTATTCCATGGCAATGACGTCCTGCCCAGGAGAACGGGGGGCTGAGGGGAGGAAGAAGAGGGGCGGTGGCGGGACGCGTGCTGCTTGGGGGGACGGTCGGGTTCCGGGACAGCTCTGGGTGGTACCTGAGTTGTGTGGGTCGGGGAGAAACTGCATTGGGGATCAAGAGTTTCATCTTCTTTTGCTCTAAAGTCCTGTTAGCATTGGGATATTTGATCTTTCTGTTCTCTTAGGAAACTCTCCTTATCCCAACCCACGGGCCTCTCAGTTTCTTGGGTTTGGAGTTATTTCCCCTTCCTTTTCCCTTCCCTTGTTTCCCCCCTTTTTCCCTCTTCCCCTGTTCTTTTCCTTTAAGGAGCAGGCAGCTGCGTGGATCTCAGCCCACAGCCGGGGGGAAACCAGGACATGTGCATACCAGGGAGCCCCTGCAGGTCTGCTCAGAGGAACAGCTATGCTACAAGCTGTTTGGGCTGGAAAGGCAGAAGGTTGATGCCTCTGACAAGGTGGTGGTGGCTCTATGTAATGCGCAGCACAGCTTGGCCACGGAGCTTCACAGCTTTGCTTACATCACAGCCTTCTCACTGCTCTCCAGTGCTTGCTTTGCATTTTGGTGAGAGATGTGCTAAGGCTGTGGCTGTAAGGAGATCTCCTTAGGCAAGTAATTTGGGTAAAACACATGGATGTGAAGACTCTGAGCAACTTGTGCTGTTGGGATGCTTGTGAGAGGTGGTACAGCCTTGCTTAGCCGCAGTGTGAAGCTCGTGCCCATGAGGTTTGGCTGTGGTATGGCTGCACTGTAACCTTTTCATACCAAAGCAGGACTCATTAGAGAAAAATTGAAAAGTTATTTTGGAACAACTTAAGAATTCCCAGCCTGATGTTCCTGAGCCAGGCCCAGAGTGAGGCAACCAGACAGTGGAACGAGGAATCATAGAATCATAGAATTGTAGGGGTTGGAAGGGACCTCGAGAGATCATCGGGTCCAACCCCCTGCCAAAGCAGGGTCCCTAGGATATTTCACTGAGATAGGTGTCCAGATGGGTCTTGAATATCTCCAGAGAAGGAGACTCCACCACCTCCCTGGGCAGCCTGGCCCAGGGCTCCCTCACCCTCACCGGGGAAAAGTTTTTCCACATGTTGGTGTGGAACTCCCTGTGCTCCAACTTGCAGCCATTGCCCCTTGTCCTGTCCCCACAGACACTGAAAAGGGGCTGCCCATTTCCCCCTGCAGCCCATGCTTAAGATAATTATAAACATTAATTAGGTCCCCCCTTAGTCTTCTCTTCTCCAGGCTGAACAGCCCCAGCTCCCTCAGCCTTTCCTCACAGGGGAGATGCTCCAGGCCCTTCAGCCTCTTCGTAGCCCTTCTTTGGACTCTCTCCAGGAGATCCCTGTCCTTTCTCTCCCAGGGAGCCCAGCACTGGGCACAACACTCCAGGTGGGGCCTGAGCAGGGCAGAGCAGAGGGGGAGGATCACTTCCCTTGACCTGCTGCCCACACTCCTCCGGATGCCCCCCAGGATCCCATTGGCTCTCTTGAGGAGAACAGTGTTCCCTCCTGATGCTGCGGTGGGTTCCCACAGCAGGCAGCGGCCCCTTCTGTTCCACAAAACATTCATGGATAGGAATCCCATCGATTCTGATCACACCTCTCTCTCTCTCTCTGCTTGCAGGCGCTGTTAATCCCTGATGCTGTTGATGTGGAGGCTCCTGAGTACTTAGCTACAGACCTTCTTGTTCTCCTGTACATGGAACCTGACCCTGGGTGCTCTCGCTGCTTCAGCGCGGTGTTGCCTGTCCACGGGCGATACCACCGGCCGGCAGAAGACAGTGAGGAAGCGTTGGTTGTTCTGAAGAGCCCTGAAGTCCTGGCCTGCTGCTGTGACAGTGAGATTCTCCTTACATGTCCTTTTGGGGGGAGAGGAATCGCTGTGGGCAATTCAGAGCTGGGAACCTGGCTGGAGAGGGAGCTCTCAGCAGAAGCCACATGTGGTGTATTTAATAGAATCATAGAACCACAGAACTGTAGGGGTTGGAAGGGACCTCCAGAGATCATCGGGTCCAACCCCCTGCCAAAGCAGGGTCCCTAGGACAGGGCACACAGGGCGGTGTCCAGACGGGGCTGGAATCTCTCCAGAGAAGGAGACTCCACACCCCCTGGGCAGCCTGGCCCAGGGCTCCCTCACCCTCCCTGGGGAAAAGTTCTTCCCCAGGTTGCTGGGGAACTCCCTGTGCTCCAACTTGCAGCCATTGCCCCTTGTCCTGTCCCCACAGACACTGAAAAGGGGCTGGCTGATTCCCCCTGCATCCCCTGCTTATTAGGTCCCCCCTTAGTCTTCTCTTCTCCAGGCTGAACAGCCCCAGCTCCCTCAGCCTTTCCTCACAGGGGAGATGCTCCAGGCCCTTCAGCATCTCCAGAGCCTCCTCTGGACTCTCTCCAGGAGATCCCTGTCCTTTCTCTCCCAGGGAGCCCAGCACTGGACACAACACTCCAGGTGGGGCCTGAGCAGGGCAGAGCAGAGGGGGAGGATCCCCTCCTGGGACCTGCTGCCCACACTCCTCCTGATGCCCCCAGGATCCCATTGTCTCTCTCAGCCCCAGGACACACTGCTGGCTCATGGCCACCCTGTCACCAACCAGGACCCCCAGGTCCTTCTCCCCAGAGCTCTTCTCCAGCAGGTCACCCCCAGCCTGTCCTGATAGGAAGGGTTGTTCCTTCCCAAGTGCCAGACTCTCCACTTGCTTGTGTTGAACCTCATCTGGTTTCTCCCTGCCCAGCTCTCCAGCTTGGCCAGGTCTCTCTGGGTGGCAGCGCAGTGTCCTGTGTGTCACCCACTCCTCCCAGCTCTGGATCCTCAGCACTTGCTGAGGGTGGATGCTGTTGCCTCATCAAGATCTCAATGAAGATGTTAAACAGGACTGGACCCAACCCTGAGCCCTGGGGAACACCGCTGGTCACAGGCCTCCAGTCAGATTCCCCTCCAGGAATCAGGACCCTGGCACTGCCAGGTTGTTAATGGAAGCCTTCTGGTGGTTTCTAATGCTTTCTTCCTGCCTAGAAGGGAGGAATGTGGAAAGTCATGTGCCTGAAGGTTAAAATGGGTGGGGTCTCAGACTCCTGTGGAACAGGAGCCTCATATCTGCTGACAGTGGAGATGTTCAGTTATAGGAACAATGAAATCCTGTGGGTTTTGCTACCCATTGTGCTTCCTTTCACAAAATCTTTCTTGTTAGCTGTCAAGTCAGATGTGCTAACGATTCTCAGCTCCTTTATCTTCACTTGCACGTTATGTGAGCCATGATTTTCTGGGAGAAATTTAGGGGAAGGGAAGGCTGCCTGGTGAGTTAAAAAGGGGTGTGAAATCTTCCTATTCTTCTGCCCCATTTACCACTTATGAGCAGGAAAGCATATTTATTGATAACATGAAAGCATTGGAAGTATTGGAGGGAAGTTCTGGCACCTGCCAGCTGGAAGCTGACAAGGAGAAATGGAAGAATGTCCTCTTTGCTTTGGGGGAAGAGAGGTGATATCTGTATGGCTGAAGCTGAGGGGGTCGACAGGCCGGCGATGAATTCTTTGTCCTGTTGAGGACAGAAGGGCCACGGTCCTGCAGAGGTGAGAGTCTTCTTTGGGTACCTACTCTGTCAGGAAGGGAAGAGTTGCAAGGTTCACAAAAGGGACTGCCCAGCTCTGCTCTGCCTCTGCAGGTTAGCTGGCAGGTTTCTGTTGGGGCTGTTTCACCCTGGGCGGTTTCGCTAAGGGCTTTCAGGGAGTAGATGCTGTCTAGTTGTTGTAGAGGAAAGAGAACCCATTTGGAAAAGTCTTGCAGGCTGTATTGCTTCATCCTCTCTGGAGCCTGCTGATGTGTTAACATCTTCCACAGCCCGACTGAGAACAGAGTGCTGGAAGCCTGCTGAAGTGGAAGCTCCCTGTCCAGGCGGTACCGATGGCGCCTGTCAGTGGTACAGCGTAACACACAAACCTGTGAGTTCATGGTGCTGGTGGGAATTCTTGGGTCTTGTTTAACAGTCACTGCCTTTTCCCCCTGTGCTTAGAGACTTCCACAGTGCAGGAACTAGTCAGTCAAAGACTAGTTGGGTGAGTCCTTGTTAGAGAGGCTCCCTCCCTCCTTTCTGGGTGTCCTCCTGCCATGCCCTTTTGCCACGCTTGTAGTCACTCTCTGCTCTTCCAGTCCAGCTGTTCCCCTCACCTTTTCTTTTTTTCCTTCATAGTTTCCTTGAAATTCTAAGATATAATTGGTGCTGGTCAAATTAAGAAAAGTCTTTACAATGTAGGTGCTTCAGAGGAGCAGCAAAGTGGAAAGCTATCTTGTGATCTAATTAAAGGATGGGTAAAACCTCAAAGATTGAAGGAATAACACCTTATACGAGTGGCCTTTGGTGGTGGTGTTGGTTGGTTGGTATCTGATTGGCTGAGTACACAGAGGTGAAGATCCTTTATTTTGTGTTCAAAACCAAGGAAAGTTGGATCTTTAGTGTGGTCAACAACAGCCTTTGATACTCAGAAGTGTTGCAGCAGCGCAGAGATTCAGAAATAAAGCCCAGTTGTCTCATAACAGAATGGTTAGGTTGGTAACATGCATGCTTTCCTATATTTAAGACACCTGCAGCTCTTGGTTAAAAACATTTTGGAGCTTTCCTTTCCAAACCATTGTTCACCTCAGATGAATCCGACTTCTCAGTGGTCTGTGAAAAGCGTGTTCCAAGAGCTCCTCTCTTCCATGCTGCATTATGTACACATCCCCAGCAGCAAGCCTATTGTGAGAACAGAGATCCAGAGGACAGAAATGACCCCAGAATCCCAGGGGTTGGCAGGGCCCTCCAGAGCCCATGGGGTCCAAGCCCCTGCCAAAGCAGGGTCCCTAGGACAGGGCACACAGGGCAGTGTCCAGACGGGGCTGGAATCTCTCCAGAGAAGGAGACTTCACACCCCCTGGGCAGTCTGGCCCAGGGCTCCCTCACCCTCACTGGGGAAAAGTTCTTCCCCAGGTTGCTGTGGAACTCCCTGTGCTCCAACTTGCAGCCATTGCCCCTTGTCCTGTCCCCACAGACACTGGAAAGGGGCTGGCTTGTGTAAGGTGGTAGCAGATAGATGTGTTGAGCTTTGCACCGTGAGAACAGTGGGTGCTCTGTTTGCAGTACACTGACAGGTGATGCCCCACCTTGGTTCTGCTTTTGGGTCCCAGAGGAAGCCTTAGCAACAGGCTAAAACATTGGCTTGGTTACTAATCCTCCACATTGCAGTGAGGAAGAGAGAGCTTGTCAAAGGTGTGTAATCCATTTATTTTCCTTTGTAGATGGACCAGGAATTGATTCTGCAGGTTCCAGTGGGGCTGAGGCAGCACAGTTCCTTCGTGTGTGCCCTGACTCTTCTCACCACGGCGCTCTGCTCCGCTCTGATTCTCACAGCCCTGTGCAAACACGGACACTTCTCCCCAGTGCCCTGAGGAAATGCAGAACAACTGACCTCTCTGCTCAGGAAAACTCACCCAGTGTCACAGCAGCTTCCTAAATGAATCCTCCTCTGCTGTTAGCTGTGGCCTGCGGATGCACAAGAGTCCTGTAACGGGTAATGGTGCCCTTGGCTTAACTCTTAGATGTGCCTTTTGCACACCAGAAGAGTGTTGTGGTGTGCTGGCAGTAGGTGAATCATAGAATCACAGACTGGTCTGGATTGGAAGGGACCCCAAGGAGCACAGAGCTCCAACCCCCTGCCACAGGCAGGGACACCAACCTCCAGGCCTGGAGCTGCACAAGGTTGCCCAGGGCCCCAGCCAACCTGGCCTTGAACACCCCCAGGGATGGGGCACCCAACCCCTCTCTGGGCAGCCCCTGCCAGCCCCTCACCACTCTCTCTGCAAAGAACTTCCCCCTAACATCTAATTTAAACCTTCCTTCCTTCAGCTTCACTCCATCCCCCTTGTCCTGCCAGGCTCTGCCCTTGAACAAGCTGATTCCCCTCCTGTTCCTCTGCTCCCTTCAGGGACTGGCAGGCTGCAATGAGGTCCCCCCACAGCCTTCTCTTCTCCAGGCTGACCCAGCCCAGCTCCCTCAGCCTCTCCTCGTAGGGGAGCTGCTCCAGCCCTCTGAGCATCTCCGGGGCTCCTCTGACCCCTCTCCAACAGTCCCACATCTTCCTTGTCCTGGGGCCCCAGCTCTGGACACAGGACTCCAGCTGGGGCCTGAGGAGGGCAGAGCAGAGAGGGACAATCCCCTCCCAGTCCCTGCTGCCACCCCTCTGCTGATGGAGCCCAGGATCCCATCGTCCTTCCCAGCTGCCAGAGCCACTGCTGGCTCAGGGGAAGCAGGTGGAAGGTAGGAAAAGTGCTGCAGACAGCCAGAAGGACTGCCACAGGCGATGAGGCGATGGTCACGAGCAGAGTCTTGGTCCTCTCCTCCTTGCCCAGAGGCTGCTTTGACTCCAGCACTGCCTCTTGCAGAGCTGTTTGTATTTCTTGTGTTCACACTGACTGCCTGGGCATTTGGTTATTACAGGTGTGAAAGATGTCAGCAAGTCATTAAAGTCTCTGCATTTTAAGCTTGTTGTCTGGATGGGCTATGCATGAATTCGTGAAGAGACATTCTGTGCTTACCTGGAATGGGAGTAGGTTTAAATAATCTCTCCTGTTCTGGTAACTGGGAGAGATTATTTGCTCTTGGTCAAATTAGAGTTGAAAGGGTTTGGAAAATTTGGAAGTAATTTCACCCTATTTCAGAAATGGAAAGAGTAACCCTTGGAAGGTGCAAGCTGCTGAAAAGATACCAACTAGAAGCAAATACTTAGAAGACTTGCTTTCAGCCATGAGGAAAGGCTGGGTAAGTTGGGACTGTTCAGCCTTGAGAAGAGAAGACTAAGGGGGGACCTAATTAATGTTTATAATTATCTTAAGCATGGGCTGCAGGGGGAAATGGGCAGCCCCTTTTCAGTGTCTGTGGGGACAGGACAAGGGGCAATGGCTGCAAGTTGGAGCACAGGGAGTTCCCCAGCAACCTGGGGAAGAACTTTTCCCCAGGGAGGGTGACAGAGCCCTGGGCCAGGCTGCCCAGGGGGTGTGGAGTCTCCTTCTCTGGAGAGATTCCAGCCCCGTCTGGACACCACCCTGTGTGTCCTGTCCTAGGGACCCTGCTTTGGCAGGGGGTTGGACCCCATGGGCTCTGGAGGGCCCTGCCAACCCCTACAATTCTATGATTCTGTGATTCTGTGACAGGTGATGAATAGAAGGAAATGAGAGGAAATTACTTCATGGAAAACCCGAGTTGCTCTTCATTGGCAGAAGGGCTTGGTTGCCAGTTGTCAGTAGGTGGCATAGTGAGCTCACGGTAACTCCTGGGCACTGAGAAAATGGGGTGTACTCCCTATATAAGCTTCGAGTCAGTGAAGGCAGGTGATTCGGGGGAGTGCCTGTGAGGGGGTGAATGGAAATCCTGCTTTTCAAATTCTGCCCTCCTTGAGGGTTCTCTGCTCAGCTGACACCTCTCATCAGCAGAATCAGCCTTCCGTCGCGGTCCAGCTGCAGCTTCAGGATCCCTTGGGCAGCTTTCTGCTACTGGCATTCAATGGAGAGCTCGCCTTGTGACTTCGCCCACAGCCAGTGCTGTGACTCTGGGCTCTTGTTTTCCCTCAACTCTGCTGAATGATTGATGGCTGCTCCACTACTTCATCCACTACCTCAGAGGAGTCACGCACTGCATCTGCTGCCGAGGGAGGGAGAAATCAAGGAGAACAATCACAGAGAGACCGGGCAGCCTGTTTAACCACGTCAGCGCAGCAGGGCTGCTGACCAGCACTGCATTGCTTGTGTCCAAGTGGGCTTTTTAATTCCCAGAGCTGAGTTAGTTCTTGTGCTCTCCCTTTCTCACACTGCTGTCTGACCCTTGGAACAGCAACACCCCAGATGGCTGCTCAACTCTGGCAGGCCTTTATCAAAACTCACAAGTTGTTGGTTTTGGTTTCTTTTTTTCCTGTGAGATAATACCAGTTGGAAACCACAGGTTGAATTCCTTAGCTAAAACAAGCTGGCTGCTGTCACAGCCTGGGGAAAAGGAAGTGGTAATGTCCTACAGACAAGTGAGACAATACCTAAGTGGGTGATTTGGAAATCTGTGCAAGTAAGGATGTGGAAGTGGAAACCCACTAGTATAGGTAAGATGTTGCAGGAGAAACTGAGGCAGGAGGGACTTGAGTTACAGGGGGGTTAGCACTGTCTGCACTGAACAAATAGTTGACTTGGGAACAGTATCAGTGGCACCAATCGGTTTGGCCATCCCATGGCTCACTAAACGTATCTCAAATTCATCGGGATCCCACTGATAAGCTTTTCTGCTGAACTTGAATAATCCAGACTGTGGGAGAAGTCACAGGACTTCTCAGTGGATGGTTTTTGTTATGGCAAATAGCCAGTACTTGGTGTTTTTTAAATCCACAGTCATTAAATTTTTAAATCTGCGGCGATTGTTAAGTATAGTAGAAAGTTAAGGTGTCCTGAATCACAAATGAATGGGAATAACAAAACCAGATCAAACCAAAAACCCTCCTAGTGTGGTTAAAAAGATGTGTCTGGAGAAGGAGACAAGAAAGGGGCGGGGAGGAGGGATTCTGAAGATGGTTTGGAGCAGGAGTCAAGTGGGTTTGGGGGTACAAGGCTGAAGCAGCAAGAAGTAAGGTCACCTTCTATGGAGGGAAAGTAGAGCTGAGGGAAGCGTGGAGTTCAGAAAACTGCTGCGGTTTCTGGAGAGGTTATGTGCAGAGATGAATTAGCAAAAGGTTGATCCTTGGAGGATTAAATATGGAGTTAGTCAGAATGGAAGTCACAAAGCAGTGTGTGAAGGGAAGCGAAGATGGTGGCCTTGCCTGCAGTAGGGAGCAGAGCAGTCGCCAACAGCCACCACGGGGCCACTTTGCAGGACTGTTGCTGGAAGAACTGCAGGTCCATAGGGACAAGTTTTCTGTGACCTTTGGCTCTGCAGTAATTCTGTGGAGAGTAAGAAGATAGCCAGCAAGCATTGGCTGAAAGCAGTGGAAGCTGGAAAGTCTGATTTGCCTTTTTGCTGCCTGGAGGTTTGAAGCTCTAGTGGAAGCTTTTCCCTCCAGGAACTTTGTGAAGAGGAGCTGCCTGATAAACCTGCTGAAGATGTTGCTTCAAGCCTGGTCTGACAGAGGTGAGGTCCAAGCTGCAGGGCAAGTAGGTGTTTGGGAAAGCCATCTGAAGGTTAAATGTATGAGAGGGGTTGGTTTGGGTTTTTTTGAGGGGGTGGAGGGGGAGCCTTGAGGGCTGCTTTCTCAGCTGGGTTACTACTGCATCTCTTGGAACCTAGGCATCTGGCAGTGGCTTAGATTGCTCAGTATCCCACTGCTGTAGCTAAAGCGTGCTGCCTTCACTGGGTACCACTGCACCCCAAGCTGCACGGACTCCTCGAACCAAAAAATTGCTGGGAGGAGGTTTAATTTGTTGTCAAACCACCTTGATACAAACATGAGCCAGTGCCTTCAGCACGAGAGCAGCCGTTAGGCCCATGAGGGCTAATGTGAAACATGACCACCCTCTTCTGCTCTCACACATCCTCCCCAGCTCCCCCGGAGGGGGCGCAGGCCTCGGGGGAGGCTAAGCCGCAGCACGGAGCCCGCTGTGCGGGGCCGGTTTGCCCACGGAAGACACAGACCCTGAGGAAATCGCCCCCCACCTCACGGGGGATGGAGGCGAGGGGTGAAGGAGGGGCAGTTCAGAGGCGGGGGGCCGCCGTAGGCTTCTTTCTTGGCGGGTCCCCGGCCGTGGCTGCAGCCGGCCCGGCGCCTGGGAAAAAGAACCATTTACGGGATACGGCCTGGAACCAGCGCAGCCGTGAGGCGGGCGGCGCGGCCCGGGGCTGCTCCCGCCCTGAGCTGCCCGGCCCCGGGCTTCCCCTCAGTGAGGCGAGCGCCTGCCCCAGCTTCCCGCCGCCGGCGTCACTTCCTGCGCGGGTGCGGCGCCCGCCGGGACTTGTAGTCGCGTGGGCGGCGCCCCGCCCCCGCCCGCCCTCGCGGGCTGTGGCCACGCGCGGCGGTTCCGCTTCCCCCTCCGGCTCCTGCCGCCGCCGCCGCCGCCTCGGTGGGTCCCGCCGCCATTGCAGAGGTGCCGTGTGGCGGCCGCACCCCGCTCAGCCCCTTCCCGTCCCCCGAGGCGGCAGGCGCCGCCGCCCCAGCCCGGTGAGTCCGTTCCCACCTGCCGGTCCGCGTTCTTCCGTCCTTTGTGGAGTTTCCCCCCACTCCCCCTCCCCCTCCCCCCTCCGCCCTCCGCGGGCCGGGCCTGTGGTGAGCTCGGGGCGGTGGCTCTCCTCGCGGCGCTTCCGGCAGCGCGGCCCGCCGTCCCCGCGGCGGCAGGCACCGGGGGCTGCTCGGCCCGGCCTGGGCTGGCTTAGGGAGGGCGGTGATGCGGGACGGGAGCTCGGCCCCGGCTTCTTGCCGCGCCTGCTGGGCCCCGCCTCGGGCCTCCGCCCCCGGGCCCCCCTCCTGGGAGGGACATCGCCGTCCTGGGGGTCTCTTAACTTTTGGGGAATCGGTTAAAGCTTCATTAACTTCGTGGGTGGGAGGGACATGGGGCACGCAACATCAGCGCGGACGTTGCGGGTAGAAACCCTGATGGGCAAAACTCAAAACAAATCTGTTCAAACACATCCCGGGAGCGGGGAGCCCTGCCCGGCCGTGGGCAGAGGGCTAGGCCCCGCGGGGAGCGCCGCAGGTGGGTCAGCGCAGCGGTGCCCGGGCTGCCCACGGCTTTCCCTGCCAGGTACAGCAGCTTGCTCTCTCTGCGCCTTGTTCCACACCCCGGTCCCATCCCCAACCCCCGCCCCGTGCTTTCTGCTGTATTCTTCTTACCGATTTTTAGTGTTTATGCTGTCAGAGCCAGGCAGGATGATGTATTTATTTGATGGTATGCTTTCTGGGGACCAGGGAGAATTAAGTTGGGTTTAGCTTGGTGTGGGAGCAGCTGCCCAAAGGTTTTTTTGGGGGGAGCAGAGGGTTTGCAAGCTGCCTTTGGAGCAGCAGCATCATTGTGCTTCGCCTGTAGCCAAAATAAACCACTTCACACGTTGCCTTGCAGTGAGTGAGGATGGTCCAGATAGTGCAGTGTTCTAATAATCTTTATTTTGAAGGTGTTGCAGTAATAGCAGTGCTGGGCACAATTCAGATACGATGACTTGGGGGGAGGGGGGTGTGTTTATCTACTTACTTCTGCTTTTCTCTGGTTTGGTCTGTCTTTTTTTGGGGGGAGGGGGTGGGGAGGTGGTGTTTTTTTATACTTTTCAACGTGGATCTGCTCTTGTGAAAGTCTAGGATGTACTTTCTGGTATGGGGTGCCTTCACGAAGGGTGCCCTGGAGTGACACCTCTCTTAAGGAACTGGGGACTAGTGACCTGCTTCGGTTTCTTCCTTTAGGGTCTGGAGGTAATTTCACTGGCAGAGCTACTGTGGAAGCACATGAGGAAAATTATCCACGTGCCACCAAATGAGCTGCTCCAGTTTTCTGACAAGCTGGTCATTTTGCTGTTACAGGCTAACAGGCTGAAATAGATGCAATATAGAAATGCAGAAATCCTAAAGCCTTTTAAAGGTGTGATGAGTTTTTTTGAGTAGAGCCTTTCAGATAATAGGAGCACTTGAATCAAACTTCCCTGGGTAGTGTTTTGGAGGAAGGACAAGCCTTAAAAAGTTCCACCTACCTTGCACTTTTTAACACTGTGCAGCATGTTTTGGTGTGTCTGAGGTGTCTGCTCTGTGAGGGGCTGTGCAGCAGCTGGTTGGAGGCTGATTTACTGGGCTGAGAAATATGGACTGAGTTGCAACTTGGACATCAGGCCAACTTGGGGGGACGACCTCTCTTTCCAGAGGCACCTGCTTGTGTTCCCTCTCTGGGGGCATGGATGCTGGAGTGAATGCTCTGACCATGTATGGCAGCTCTAATCTTGTGCTTATTTTAAAATGTGTCCTTTCAAAAGCCTCATGCATGCTTCTCTTGTTTAAGTCATTTTTTGGGTTACCTTTAAATGAGAGAATTACTGAAGCGGTTCTGGTTTCTAAATAACTTCAGGGTAACTGTCCAGGTTATTGATGCTGTGGATTTTGGTCTTGTGAAGGTATGAGAAGTTGTAGGGATCTGGAATCTAGGTCTGTGGATGCTATTAATATGAGATACTTCTGCTTCACAGTTCTTGCATCAGTCTGGTGTGGGTTTTTGGTTTGGTTTTTTTTTTTTTTCTTTCTACCTCTTATCTGTTTTCTGCATTAAGGAGGTTGTGGAGGCACTGAGAGCTTCCCTGTGAGTTCTGTACCAGTATATTCTGGTTTCTTACAACACACACATTTATTGCCATGTCTGTATGGCAGCCACAACAAAGAAAAAGCTGTTTGTTCTGAAAACAACCCCTGGTTAGAGAGACGCTGTTCTAGATGGCTCACTGTTCTCTGATAACACAAGCAAAGATGCAAGTCCTGGGTCAGAAACAGAGCTTTTGGAAATAAGTTGGTTCACCAAAGGATCCAGGAGAAGCTAGATGGGCCACGGTGATGGGGAGAGCAAGGGGAAGAGGGGTCTGCAGCAGCCAAGTGTTGTGCACTGGGGTGCAGCCTAATGAGTTGTGTTTCTGCTGGTGGTGGGGAAGGGGTGCAGCTGAGGTGTCAAAAGAGGAGGCAGCTGTGGAGCCTTCCCTCCTAGAAATCTAGCTGCTGCAGTCAGTTCTGCTCTGGCCTTGTCAAAGCAGGGGCACTCTCTTGGACTCTTGAGAGGCAGCAGCAAGCTTGATTTTAATTTTCCAAGGAGGGCACCTCCTTCCTCAATCCAACTCAAATTAGACTGTGTGGCCCAAAACTTTGAGAGCTTTGTAATCACACAGAGTCATCTCAGAGAGGTTCCTGTACCTGATGTAGCAGGTACATTACCTGAACATACTTTTCCAGTTAAATTCAGCCTGTCAGATGCTGAGGTTGCTGCTTGCCCTGTGCTGGAGGTAACTCATCCCTCCAGGCACTCAGGTGCCACACTGAGCTCCCAGCTGGACTCTCACAAGCGATACAGCCCTGTGTTATTGATTATGCATCTCACCAAGCTCAGTTTGACCAGGGAAAGCACCGTGGAGGAGGGGGCTGTGCCTCCTGCGAGGTGGAGGGGAGGTGGCTGTGCCTCCTGCGAGGTGGAGGGGAGGTGGCTGTGCCTCCTGCGAGGTGGAGGGGAGGTGGCTGTGCCTCCTGCCAGGTGGAGAGGAGGTGGCTGTGCCTCCTGCCAGGTGGAGAGGAGGTGGCTGTGCCTCCTGCCAGGTGCAGGGGAGGAAAGGAGCCCCGGGGGTGCTGGTCTTGTGGCAAAGGGCAAGGAGCCCTCGGGCAAGCAGGTTTTGAAGGCAGGAGGATGTCTCAGCAAGGAAACGCTGAGAGGAGCCTTGAAGGCCTGAGGATTCCCGCTGTGCTTTGCAGTTTGGAATTAGGGTATCTTGAGGATGTTGTAGGAATTTTTAGAAAGCTCCCCTTTGGGTTTAAATGCAGGCAGTGAGAGGGAGGGGTTGTTTTCTGGAGTGACCTGGTCTAGTGACCTGCCCGAGGAGGCCCAGATTGTGAGGTGTAGATTGAGCTTGCCATTTAATACACAAGGTTTGTCAGATCTCAGAACGTGATTTTACCTAAAGCTGTGCCTTATTTTCATTGGAAAGTGCACATTTTGGTGCCTGTATTTGGACTGATGCAGTGGACAGCGTCTGTCACCAAGAGCTGGAAACACAGGGCTTGGGCCTAATTCTCTATCTGACTTGCCAGCTCAAATTGATGATTCTTTCTGTTTTCCCAGCTGGGAACAGGGATCAGCCAGGCTTTGGAAGTGTCTCTCCTGGCAGGGATGGAAATGTTAGGAACGTGCCTTTAAAGTGACAGGAGGTTTGGTTTTGCTGTTCAGATACATTTTGGGTGATAAGACACACTATCTCTGAGTTCACAAAAGCAATTCCTTGCACTTTTAGGGGCTGAGGTTATGGTTTATTGAAACAATTCAGAAATCAGTGAGGCTTTGCTTTTCTTTCTTTCTTCTTCTTTTTTTTTTTTTCCTGGGCAAAACAAGTGGATTTTGAAATTCTCTTTTTTTTTTTTTCCTGGGCAAAACAAGTGGATTTTGAAATTCTCAAATTGATGTCTCTAACCTTTCTTCAGAAATTTCAAAATGCTTTTCAAAATCTTTGCTTCAGCTGCTGATGCTGTGCTTAAGTGGTGTTTCTGTGAGTACCCCTTACCAGGGAAACACAGGATTTTTAAGGCTCCTATAAAATATTAGGTGCTTTACTGGTGTTGGTGTGGCTCTGCCCCAAGGCGTATAGGTGAACAGGAGGAGCTGGAGGTGCTGGCTGTTGTCCTTGGAGGTACATGGTTACCTGTTGCCAACAGCTGGACTATATCTGAGCCTTTGGTCAGGACTCCTCTCTGCCAATTAGCAAACGTTGTTTCTTATCTTTAAAGGAACTGTTTTGATAAGAGGGGTTTAATTCTTTCTGTAGTTTCATTTCAGAGGAAAGCAGCTGTGGGAAGGCACCAAGTCAGGGTGACAGTGGGTGTGACTTAAAAGCGGTGGGTGTGCTGTGTTAAGAGGAGGAGTTAACATAGCATCAGCCAGACAGAGGGCAGCAGGCAGGTGTATGAAGGGACAGAAGTACACTATAATGTCTTCACAGTTTAGTTTCTTCTTCCTTTTTTATTTTTCTCCTGAAGTTTTCTGCTTCTTCCTCGGGTGCTGGATGTTTGACTTGGTGTGTACCCAGAGAAGGTGGTATCTGTCAGTGTAGACTTGCCCACAGCTGATTTAATGAGTGGAATTAAGAGTTCTACCTGACACTGTGGGTTCTATTTTAGAAACAAATGTAATGCTTTCTAGTCTAAGCTGTATTTATTTTTCATTTACTCTTGTTCCAGAACCACCTCAACTAGCAGAGGTATCTCTTGGACAAGGGAGCAAAAAGACTGTTTGGGGAAGCTGGTTTATAAAATCACCTTTGAATGTTTAAGCTCTTTCCTTTTGAAAAGATGTCTGATAAAGTGAGAACTTGGAGGAGGGGAAATGAAAATGCCTCACCTGTCTAAAGGGTCTTCTGGGGATTTAGGCCTTGCTTATCCAGAGCTTGGGCAGAAACTCAAAGAGCCTCAACTTTTTCTTCTATTTTAAACTATTTGACTGATCAGGAATTCTTAAGGCAAGGAATTAAAGATTTTTTTTTTTAAAAGTTTTTGCCAGGATTCAGGATATCAGAATCAAGGAAGAACAATTTGTGGCCCAATTCCAGGTGCAGCTGAAAAGGGAATTGAGGCAGTCACAGAAAGGATCTCCCTGTCCCACTGCGGGCTGGTCACACCAGTCCCACAGCCCTGAGGCTGCCTAAAATGCCAGCAGCAAACACAACCTGAGGGTCCTGGAGGAGAAAGGACCCAAGGGTGAGAAACAGTCATCCCTACAGAGCCCCAGCTGTGTGTCCCTAAGCTCCTTTTGGCCAGCTCACACACAAATGTTGCTCTAACTGCCCAGCCAAGGCAGTTTTACCACCCCTGTGTTGGTGTGCTGCAGAGGGATGCTTCCTAGTTCAACAGCGGTCATGGGTGGCATAAGAAGATGTGATTTTAGTTTTGGTTTGCTTTGGGCCAACAGGTTGATTGTGGTTCATGCAATACTTAGATTTTATACCAATGCTGACTACATCAAGTGCTTGAGGTTTTTACCAGGCTGTTAAGCCCATCTGCTACAACTGTTCTCAACCAGCAACACGTTAAGGGTGCTGCTTGAGTTTTACACCCCAGTAAATATAAGAACCAGCTCTTTGGGTTGGAAGGGGAGAGGGGTCTTGCTTTTCCCCTGGTTGTATCTACCCACCCTGAGCCAGCTCTGTGGCATACCTGCATCTGCTGTGATCTGTGGTGGGGAACTAAGCTGCTGGAAAAGGAACCACCGATGTTAAACTTGGCTCAGCGATCTGAGGCTGGTGGCCAGCTTGTGCCAACTGGGGAGCTGTGTGTCTGTCCTGACTTCTGGCTCTTCTTGCCTTCGTCACTGTGTGTCTCTGAGCTTTGGGGATGTTACTCCAGATCAAACACAGAATGAACAAATGGAGGTTTATTTGTAGATCTCCTCACAAAACACTAGCATCGTTTTCCATGGCATAAAACACAGGTTTCTAGTGATGTTAAAAATAAAAATCCCCCTTCAAAGTAACAAATTAAATGAATTATGTGAAATGCTTAATTTTCAGAGTGGAGACGTGATAACCAAGTGTGAAATACCCAGTAAAACCTTTTCTGCTTGTCTCTGCTTTCTCCTCTCAAAGCTGCAAGTCCAGGACTTTCAGAGATACCTGGCAGTGAGAAGAGCTCACTTTAATCTGGTGCTAACACACTGAAGGCCTTTGATATTAATGTCCAAGCTTAGGAGGTAATTCCTTGTGGTGAAGGGAGCCTGGGCTGCTGATGCTCAGGAAATCCAGACAAGGAAATCCAGACAGGGGACCTCCTCCTGGGTTTTGTTTCTGGTGTGTGGCAGAGTGGTGGGATGAGGCTGTTTCTGCAGTAACCCCAAGTATGTGTTGGCAGTGCTGGGGTGACTCATTGCTTTTGTGAATGCTGCTTTTTCTTTCCAGCCCTTCTTGGGCTGACTTGCAAGAGTTTTGTACGTGTGGTATAGGACTGTTTGGTGCTGGGGGTGGTTTCTCTCTCTGATTCTTTTGGTTTTGTTTAAAGGGGGGGGGGGAGGGGGATTCCTGGTGAGATTTTTTTTTAGATGTAAGATTGTTTTTCCAAGTAGCTGTTGGAAATGAAAAATAAAACTCCAGGGTAGTTGAATACATCTACCTTGGGTGCATTCTTCACAGGCAGGCCCATCTGTTTGAAGATCTGGTTGTGATGCCTTTTTATTTTCTTATTTATTAATAAATATTGTACTGTAAAATATTTTACTTCTGAGAGGCATAATTCTCATTCTCCTTGGCTTGCTGTGTGCTCTCTGGAAAGCCTTATGCTCTTCTTGCAGCACAAGCAAATGTCCTTAGTAAAACTTGTGGAAGGAATTGGGGCACCCACTAAACCTCTGTGATAGCACATCCACTGTAGTAATGCTAGTGCTTGGAGCATCTAACATAATCAAGTTTTAGTGTCTTAAGGAAAAAAATTAACAGAAGCCTTGAGGAATAAAACTGAAAGAATGAAAAAGCAAAAACAACATCAGGATTAACTGGTCTTGTTACTCCAGCAAAGCACAATTTGAATTTAAATGCTGTTAGTGTTAATAATCTTTTACCCTTCCCTCACTGCCACTAAGAGATCCTTGTCAGATATGTGGTTGGCAATGGGTTTTATCTTGTAACTCTTGAAGCATGATCCTGAAAGTCTTTGGAAGTTGGTCTTCAACAGGACTCTTCTACCAGGTGGCTGACTGATGGTTGTGTGTCACTTCCTTAGCCCTTCCAAAGCCCACAGGCCAAAGTGAGATAGATACCAGCTTTCTAAAGTTAAAACTGCTTCTTGACAACAGAAATACCTTAGTTTCAAGGATCTCAGTCAAGATTGAAAATAGATGTAGCTCTCTCTGTGTCTCTCTGATTGAGAGGGGTGGTGTTTCCTATGCTGTTCTCAGCCCAACCCTTAATGGCTTTGTCATTTTGTCAAATAACATGTCAGTAAACATCAACATTCAGTGTCTTAATTGCCCCTTTCTCTTGTTTATGTTTTTAATTTTTAAAATTTCTTTCTAATTTCCTTTTTAATCTTGAGAAAAGGAGCCTTATTGCTCTCTACAAGTATCTGCAAGGCGGTTGCAGAGGTGTTTTGAGTTGGCCTCTTCTCTTGAGTGACAAGCAATAGGATGAGGGGAAATGGCTTAAAATTGCACCAGGGGAGATGTAGGTTAGATATCAGGAAGAATTTCTGTACTGAAAGGGCTGTCAAGCATTGGAATAAGCTGCCCAGGGAGGTGGTGGAGTCACCATCCCTGGAGGGGTTTAAAAGGCGTGTGAATAAAATGCTTAAGGACATGATGCAGCTCAGAAGGGCGATGGGATCCTGGGCTCCATCAGCAGAGGGGTGGCAGCAGGGACTGGGAGGGGATTGTCCCTCTCTGCTCTGCCCTCCTCAGGCCCCAGCTGGAGTCCTGTGTCCAGAGCTGGGGCCCCAGGACAAGGAAGATGTGGGGCTGTTGGAGAGGGGTCAGAGGAGCCCCGGAGATGCTCAGAGGGCTGGAGCAGCTCCCCTATGAGGAGAGGCTGAGGGAGCTGGGCTGGGTCAGCCTGGAGAAGAGAAGGCTGTGGGGGGACCTCATTGCAGCCTGCCAGTCCCTGAAGGGAGCAGAGGAACAGGAGGGGAATCAGCTTGTTCAAGGGCAGAGCCTGGCAGGACAAGGGGGATGGAGTGAAGCTGGAGGAGGGAAGGGTGAGATGAGATCTGAGGGGGAAGTTCTTTGCAGAGAGAGTGGTGAGGGGCTGGCAGGGGCTGCCCAGAGAGGGGGTGGGTGCCCCGTCCCTGGGGGTGTTGAAGGCCAGGTTGGCTGGGGCCCTGGGCAACCTTGTGTAGCTCCAGGCCTGGAGGTTGGTGTCCCTGCCTGTGGCAGGGGGTTGGAGCTCTGTGCTCCTTGGGGTCTCTTCCAACCCAGCCCAGTCTGTGATTCTATAACCTAGAGGTGGACTAGGCAGGGTTAGGCTGTGGTTGGACTTGATGATCTTAAAGGTCTCTTCCAACCCAGGTGATGCCATGAAATGAGGTACAGGTATCACCAGTGCTTTTCTTTTTGGCTCCACACATACTGCCTATATTCTCCTACATACTGCTGGTCAGCAGTGGATGATGGACCCTGTCCCAGTGGGCAGTGTGGCGACTGACTGCTCAAACTGATGTTTTGTGGGTTCTCTTTATTGCCAAATTTAATGGAGATCTTTATCTCTATGTTACTCTTTTGAAACGACTTACTGAAATTCGCTTCCTGTTTTCTCAACACAATTGAAAGGAACTGAGAAAGTTTTCCTTTAGATGACAAGCCTCCTGGAAAGCTGACTGCTTCTGAAGGTATTCTAGCAGGGTTAAGTTAGCTTTCTTCCAGAGTTACAACAAATTTCCTGAGAGGGTAATCTTTTTTGACTTTAAAAAAAAAAAAAGGGGGTATCTTTTTTGCCTTAAAAAGGGTATTTTTTTTGCCTTAAAAAAAAAAAGGCTCTGTGTTTTCATACTTGCAGAATCTGTGTGCCTTCCATGCTCATCTGGTGCAGCAAAAATGTTTTGTGCCCCAGTTTGTATGTTTGGACAAACTAGTAGCAGGTAACAGTATTGTAAATTAAAGAGAGGGAGGTGTGGAAGGCATCACATTGTTAAGCAAGGTCAGGCTGTTGATGTGTCTCACCCGAGGTTGTGACCGCAGCCCCTTGTTGATGGGTAACTGCTTCTAGTGGAAGGATGCTCTGAAGTGGCTTTTGGGAGCTGGGACGTGGGCCAGACTTGCTTCAGCTGCTGTGTGTAGTGCCCAGGTTTTGCAGTGCTTCCAGATGAAGGAGAAGGGAATCCAGGGTGGTGTCTGCCTGATAAATCCTTCATCTTGCTGTGATTGTAGGGCTCAGCTGGTGTTGAAGAGTTGAGAACTGTGCCCTCTTCATTTGCAAATGCCTAAACCTCACAAAAATGCATCTTCTGAAGCTTTCCTCTTGCTCTGGTAGCATTTAACTCCAACCATACCATTCTGTCCATAAGAATATCACTCATTCCTTTTGAACAGGTACGTCATTCTGGGAGGGCTACTGAATTTTAACCTTCTCCACGTGCTGCAGCATCCTTGCTTAGGCATCCAGGGCCCTAAGGCTTAGCTGCAATAGGGTGTTGTATACTATTTCAGCTAAGGAAACACTTTGAGTGATAACTTCAGTAAGATCATGTTTACAGTTGCTTCACATAGTGTATAAATTGTTCAACAACCTGGTAGATGCCCCAAGGCAGCCTCTCACCAGTGATAGAGACCATTCAGATGATGTTTGCTCTCATATGAATGCTTTTAATCTTCAATGTTGGGGTTTTTTTCATCTGTTTAAACATGATTTTACCTTGCTGGCTTCCTTTTGAAGCTCTTCTGCTTCACAGAGCATTGCTCATCCTGTGTTGTGATTGTCATGGTCCTTTTGTCTATTCAGTTGGTAATGTCTTCATTTTGTTTTGGGTTTTGGTGTTGTTTGGTTTTTTTGTTTTTAAAGTATTTAATTCTTCACCTGTAAACTTATTTTTTGTGGTTCTGGTGCTGTAGTGTCCTATATAAACATTTGTTGATGGTTAGAGATAATGTGTGGCTAGTTCTCCATCAGTAAAGCAGGGACACAATAGTAATTTTGGGAAGTGAGTTAACAGAAAGGATAGGGTGTTCTACAGCACTTTGTGCATGTGATAAACCTGACCACTCAAAATGGGTGTTTAAACCATTTTACATGTATTTATATGTATATATTTGAGATCTTTTTCTCACACATCTCGTGGTTTGTCAGCTGTAAAAAGCATACATAGGAGTAATAACCCCAGAATTCCAGGGGTTGGAAGGGACCTCCAGAGCCCATGGGGTCCAACCCCCTGCCAAAGCAGGGTCCCTAGGACAGGGCACACAGGGCGGTGTCCAGACGGGGCTGGAATCTCTCCAGAGAAGGAGACTCCACACCCCCTGGGCAGCCTGGCCCAGGGCTCCCTCACCCTCCCTGGGGAAAAGTTCTTCCCCAGGTTGCTGGGGAACTCCCTGGGCTCCAACTTGCAGCCATTGCCCCTTGTCCTGTCCCCACAGACACTGAAAAGGGGCTGCCCATTTCCCCTGCATCCCCTGCTTAAGATAATGATAAACATTAATTAGGTCCCCCCTTAGTCTTCTCCTCTCCAGGCTGAACAGCCCCAGCTCCCTCAGCCTTTCCTCACAGGGGAGATGCTCCAGGCCCTTCAGCATCTCCAGAGCCTCCTCTGGACTCTCTCCAGGAGATCCCTGTCCTTTCTATCCCAGGGAGCCCAGCACTGGACACAACACTCCAGGTGGGGCCTGAGCAGGGCAGAGCAGAGGGGAGGATCCCCCAGATCCTCCCAGAAGGGGTTGAGTTTTTTCATTTGTTCTTTTTTCTGGTTAGTGCTTTCTATGGTTGTCTTGTTGGCTTGGTAAAAATCGGCTTCCACATCAGCATGTGAGGAATAAAGACGGGTTGGTTTTGAATTATGAAACAATTTCTAACCTTTTTAGCTCAATTTTTAGAATCTATTTTCATTTGTACCTTGTGTGCTCAGTTCCAGTCGGTGTGGATTAGGGGGATGTCAGGAGGAGGAGAGCACCAAAATCAGGGGGATGTCAGGAGGGGAGAGCACCAAAATCAGGGGGATGTCAGGAGGAGGAGAGCGCCTAAATCAGGGGGATGTCAGGAGGAGGAGAGCGCCAAAATCAGGGGCATGTCAGGAGGAGGAGAGCACCGCAGCGTGAACCCGAATCAGTGACTTAGGGAGTGGGTTTGCCTAGCTCCCTTTTTCCTGTGGGGTGTTTAGGTACCACAGTTGGCTTTGTCTTCCCCTGTTGATAAATGCAGGTGTTCCTGTCCCTGGAGCTCTTGGTGACTCATGGTGGGATGAGTCACAGCTCACTGGGGTAGGAGTTGTGGCTCAGTTTGTGCTGTCTGTGCTGTTTATTGATGGGCTGATGTGCAAAGGCTACAGAATCTGCTTGCCATGCCCTGTCTGGATATAGAGTTAAATACACCAGGAGAAAATAGGTTAACTGCTTATCACTCATGTCTCTGTCTGAAACTGGGAAAAGGTTAAACTCCAGCAATGCAATGAAGTTCACTCTGGATGTGAGAACCTTGGAATGTGTAGGAGCTAGCTGTGGGCAGTGTAGTGTTAGTTGAGGTTTCATTGCTGAGCTCTGGGGAGTATTTTGCTACGACCTGATGCCATCTGACAACCCTGAGCTGCTGTTGGTAGAGAAATATTGGGATAGCCCTTCCTGAGCATGTTGTTTCCCATTTCCCATAGAGTTTTGGGTTTGTTTTTTTTAAAAACAATTAGCAGCCTTATTCCAAACTCAGAGGATGCCCTGTTCCCTGTTGAGATCTACAGCTGGCAGGCAAACTAGCTTGCTGTTGTTACCCCCTGTCTTCCTCCAGGTAACTGCAGCAGTCACCCCTGCTTTGTACTTGCCCTGTCACCAAAAGTGGCCCCGCTGTGCTGGGACATCATCGGTTTTGCTGACACGGGTGAGGACCCTGGATAGAGGCAGGAGAGGCAGACCTTGGCAAAACCATTCACAGCAGCAGCGCTCTCTGCAGCCTTGGAAAGGCCACACTGGCTGGTTTGTAGGTTATTCTGGCAGCAGGGCAATCTAGAAGCTCTGTGTGCTTCTGTGAGGGCTCCTCCAAAAGTGTAGAAGTTGTGTGTGCTAGCCAAGAGCAGCTCTCCCAGCTAGTGGGGAAGCAAAGGTGGTGTCGTGGTTTTCCCCCGGCTGTGGGCTGAGATCCACGCAGCTGCCTGCTTCTTAAAGTACAAGAGCAGGGGAAGAGGGAAAAAGGGGGAAACAAGGGAAGGGAAAAGGAAGGGGAAATAACTCCAAACCCAAGAAACTGAGAGGCCCGTGGGTTGGGATAAGGAGAGTTTCCTAAGAGAACAGAAAGATCAAATATCCCAATGCTAACAGGACTTTAGAGCAAAAGAAGATGAAACTCTTGATCCCCAATGCAGTTTCTCCCCGACCCACACAACTCAGGTACCACCCAGAGCTGTCCCGCAACCCGACCGTCCCCCCAAGCAGCACGCGTCCCGCCACCGCCCCTCTTCTTCCTCCCCTCAGCCCCCCGTTCTCCTGGGCAGGACGTCATTGCCATGGAATACTCTCTTTGGCCCAGCTGGGGCACCTGTCCTGGCTTCGCCCCTCCTTTCTCCTGAATAGAGAAATAGGAAGAAGCTGAGAAAGTCCTTGACTGTCTGACTGCAACTAAGAACATCAGGGTGTTCTCAGCACTGCTTTCATTGTAACTCCCAAACACAGCATCCCATCAGCTGCTACAAATGGAGTTAACTCTGTCCTGACTGAAACCAGGACAGGTGGCTGGTGCAGAAGTGGGGCGCTGCAGAGAGCTGCACCCATGCAGCAGTTGGAGTGTCTGCAGTCTGTCATGGCACAGATGCAGTGCCATTATCACAGGAGAAATGATCTCTAGTTTTCTGTGTGGTGCTGGCAAGAACGTGCTCAAGAATTGGCTGCATCCACCCAAGCCATCACTCCTTGTTTATTTTGACAGGCCTGCTGCCATGCCCAAGTGCTTTCTGTCTTTACAGGTCCTGTGCTTGATTTTTTTTTTTTGGGGGGGGGGGGCTGTGCTGCTCCTGGGTGAATTTACATCCAGTGGGGGGGGTTTGTCAGTGACCTGAGCCTGGCTCTGTTCAGGTAGAGTCTTGGCACACTGGTGGTCAGCTCTTCCAAGTGGTTGTGAGCCCCTGGATGGGCAGGGCTGTGCTGGTGTCTGTGGTATGTACTGTGGCGGCGAAAACCACTGTGTACTGGTGGCCACTGGTATGTCCAGTGGCTGGGAAAACCAGCTGGGGGGGGGGGGGGGGCAGAATTTCCTGTTGTGGCATTTTGTGCCAGGCTGGTGCTAGTTCACAACACTGCAGGGAAGAGTCAAGGGTTTGGACCCCAGGGCTGTTGAACTGAGCCTAAGTTCCCATTATCCCCTTAGGGCTTCAGGCTGGAGAGGGGCTGGTGCCAAGGACAGGGAGGGCCAGGCCCAGGGGAACTGCCTCCAGCTGCAGGAGGGCAGCTGGAGAAGGGCTGGGAGGCAGAAATCCTTCCTGGGAAGGGGGGAGGCCCTGGCACAGGGTGCTCAGAGAACCTGGGGCTGCCCCTGGGTCCCTGGCAGGGTTCAAGGCTGAGTTGGATGGGGCTTGGGGCACCCAGGGTGGGGTGGGGGTGGTGTCCCTGCCTATGGCAGGAGTGTACTGGGAGGGGTGTGAGGTTCTTCCCGCCCAAACCAGTCTGGGGTTCTGGGACTCTCTGCTTACAGGTAACTGCAGTTGGACAAAGCCCTGCCCAGGGACTAGAGAGAAAAGATGTGCTCCATCCTCACTGTATATCCTGACTCTTCTTTTCCCTTATTTCTTTTTTTCTGATAGTTTTACCAGTGTGATGAGGGAGTGACAGATCCTTTAATCTTGGATTCTTTTCTTCTTGTTTGTTGTTTTTATTTTGCTTCCTTCCTTCCTGGTACACACACTGCAAGTTTCCTCTTCTCTTTCCAGTTAGCCCTGGCCCTCTGATTTGGATGGGGAAGCCCCAGCCTTGGCTTGCTGCTGCTCAGTAATATTTCCAGACATTAAAAAAAAAAAACCAAAAAACCAACCCTTTCTTTTCTGTTAGAGTTACTGGTGATGTCTCCACACACCACCAGTAGCCTGAACGTTTTTAGAGCTGTACCATTGCTCTGTGGAGTGGTGTTTGGCCACCTAACCAGCTGCACCCAGAAGTGCACGGGGCTGTATAGGTAGCTGGTGTGGGGTAGCCTTTACTCAATTAACTTTTCCTCTGGAATGTGGGATCCCTCCCTGCCTGTAAATGCCAGGTTTAATTAAGAGGGAATCTCAATGATGAGATGCAGGCTTTTTCTTTTTTTCTCCCTTTTTCTCCCTTTTTCTCCCTTTTTCTCCCTTTTTCTCCCTTTTTCTCCCTTTTTCTCCCTTTTTCTCCCTTTTTCTCCCTTTTTCTCCCTTTTTCTCCCTTTTTCTCCCTTTTTCTCCCTTTTTCTCCCTTTTTCTCCCTTTTTCTCCCTTTTTCTCCCTTTTTCTCCCTTTTTCTCCCTTTTTCTCCCTTTTTCTCCCTTTTTCTCCCTTTTTCTCCCTTTTTCTCCCTTTTTCTCCCTTTTTCTCCCTTTTTCTCCCTTTTTCTCCCTTTTTCTCCCTTTTTCTCCCTTTTTCTCCCTTTTTCTCCCTTTTTCTCCCTTTTTCTCCCTTTTTCTCCCTTTTTCTCCCTTTTTCTCCCTTTTTCTCCCTTTTTCTCCCTTTTTCTCCCTTTTTCTCCCTTTTTCTCCCTTTTTCTCCCTTTTTCTCCCTTTTTCTCCCTTTTCTCCTTTTTCTCCCTTTTCTCCCTTTTTCTCCCTTTTTCTCCCTTTTTCTCCCTTTTTCTCCCTTTTTCTCCCTTTTTCTCCCTTTTTCTCCCTTTTTCTCCCTTTTTCTCCCTTTTTCTCCCTTTTTCTCCCTTTTTCTCCCTTTTTCTCCCTTTTTCTCCCTTTTTCTCCCTTTTTCTCCCTTTTTCTCCCTTTTTCTCCCTGTTTCTCCCTGTTTCTCCCTGTTTCTCCCTGTTTCTCCCTGTTTCTCCCTGTTTCTCCCTGTTTCTCCCTGTTTCTCCCTGTTTCTCCCTGTTTCTCCCTGTTTCTCCCTGTTTCTCCCTGTTTCTCCCTGTTTCTCCCTGTTTCTCCCTGTTTCTCCCTGTTTCTCCCTGTTTCTCCCTGTTTCTCCCTGTTTCTCCCTGTTTCTCCCTGTTTCTCCCTGTTTCTCCCTGTTTCTCCCTGTTTCTCCCTGTTTCTCCCTGTTTCTCCCTGTTTCTCCCTGTTTCTCCCTGTTTCTCCCTGTTTCTCCCTGTTTCTCCCTGTTTCTCCCTGTTTCTCCCTGTTTCTCCCTGTTTCTCCCTGTTTCTCCCTGTTTCTCCCTGTTTCTCCCTGTTTCTCCCTGTTTCTCCCTGTTTCTCCCTGTTTCTCCCTGTTTCTCCCTGTTTCTCCCTGTTTCTCCCTGTTTCTCCCTGTTTCTCCCTGTTTCTCCCTGTTTCTCCCTGTTTCTCCCTGTTTCTCCCTGTTTCTCCCTGTTTCTCCCTGTTTCTCCCTGTTTCTCCCTGTTTCTCCCTGTTTCTCCCTGTTTCTCCCTGTTTCTCCCTGTTTCTCCCTGTTTCTCCCTGTTTCTCCCTGTTTCTCCCTGTTTCTCCCTGTTTCTCCCTGTTTCTCCCTGTTTCTCCCTGTTTCTCCCTGTTTCTCCCTGTTTCTCCCTGTTTCTCCCTGTTTCTCCCTGTTTCTCCCTGTTTCTCCCTGTTTCTCCCTGTTTCTCCCTGTTTCTCCCTGTTTCTCCCTGTTTCTCCCTGTTTCTCCCTGTTTCTCCCTGTTTCTCCCTGTTTCTCCCTGTTTCTCCCTGTTTCTCCCTGTTTCTCCCTGTTTCTCCCTGTTTCTCCCTGTTTCTCCCTGTTTCTCCCTGTTTCTCCCTGTTTCTCCCTGTTTCTCCCTGTTTCTCCCTGTTTCTCCCTGTTTCTCCCTGTTTCTCCCTGTTTCTCCCTGTTTCTCCCTGTTTCTCCCTTTTTCTCCCTTTTTCTCCCTTTTTCTCCCTTTTTCTCCCTTTTCTCCTTTTTCTCCCTTTTTCTCCCTTTTTCTCCCTTTTTCTCCCTTTTTCTCCCTTTTTCTCCCTTTTTCTCCCTTTTTCTCCCTTTTTCTCCCTTTTTCTCCCTTTTTCTCCCTTTTTCTCCCTTTTTCTCCCTTTTCTCCTTTTTCTCCCTTTTTCTCCCTTTTTCTCCCTTTTTCTCCCTTTTTCTCCCTTTTTCTCCCTTTTTCTCCCTTTTTCTCCCTTTTTCTCCCTTTTTCTCCCTTTTTCTCCCTTTTTCTCCCTTTTTCTCCCTTTTTCTCCCTTTTTCTCCCTTTTTCTCCCTTTTTCTCCCTTTTTCTCCCTTTTTCTCCCTTTTTCTCCCTTTTTCTCCCTTTTTCTCCCTTTTTCTCCCTTTTTCTCCCTTTTTCTCCCTTTTTCTCCCTTTTTCTCCCTTTTTCTCCCTTTTTCTCCCTTTTTCTCCCTTTTTCTCCCTTTTCTCCTTTTTCTCCCTTTTTCTCCCTTTTTCTCCCTTTTTCTCCCTTTTTCTCCCTTTTTCTCCCTTTTTCTCCCTTTTTCTCCCTTTTTCTCCCTTTTTCTCCCTTTTTCTCCCTTTTTCTCCCTTTTTCTCCCTTTTTCTCCCTTTTTCTCCCTTTTTCTCCCTTTTTCTCCCTTTTTCTCCCTTTTTCTCCCTTTTTCTCCCTTTTTCTCCCTTTTTCTCCCTTTTTCTCCCTTTTTCTCCCTTTTTCTCCCTTTTTCTCCCTTTTTCTCCCTTTTTCTCCCTTTTTCTCCCTTTTTCTCCCTTTTTCTCCCTTTTTCTCCCTTTTTCTCCCTTTTTCTCCCTTTTTCTCCCTTTTTCTCCCTTTTTCTCCCTTTTTCTCCCTTTTTCTCCCTTTTTCTCCCTTTTTCTCCCTTTTTCTCCCTTTTTCTCCCTTTTTCTCCCTTTTTCTCCCTTTTTCTCCCTTTTTCTCCCTTTTTCTCCCTTTTTCTCCCTTTTTCTCCCTTTTTCTCCCTTTTTCTCCCTTTTTCTCCCTTTTTCTCCCTTTTTCTCCCTTTTTCTCCCTTTTTCTCCCTTTTTCTCCCTTTTTCTCCCTTTTTCTCCCTTTTTCTCCCTTTTTCTCCCTTTTTCTCCCTTTTTCTCCCTTTTTCTCCCTTTTTCTCCCTTTTTCTCCCTTTTTCTCCCTTTTTCTCCCTTTTTCTCCCTTTTTCTCCCTTTTTCTCCCTTTTTCTCCCTTTTTCTCCCTTTTTCTCCCTTTTTCTCCCTTTTTCTCCCTTTTTCTCCCTTTTTCTCCCTTTTTCTCCCTTTTTCTCCCTTTTCTCCTTTTCTCCCTTTTTCTCCCTTTTTCTCCCTTTTTCTCCCTTTTTCTCCCTTTTTCTCCCTTTTTCTCCCTTTTTCTCCCTTTTTCTCCCTTTTTCTCCCTTTTTCTCCCTTTTTCTCCTTTTTCCCTTTTTCTCCCTTTTTCTCCCTTTTTCTCCCTTTTTCTCCCTTTTTCTCCCTTTTTCTCCCTTTTTCTCCCTTTTTCTCCCTTTTTCTCCCTTTTTCTCCCTTTTTCTCCCTTTTTCTCCCTTTTTCTCCCTTTTTCTCCCTTCCCCTTGCTTGCCCTTTTCCCCATTTTCCTTTGATCTTTCAGAAACCTCAGCTCCTGAAAATAAAGGCTCAAAGGTGTCTCCTAGTTAGTGTAATGTGAGTAAGGGCCAACACCTCAAAGCTTGGATTTGCACGCTGCAGGCTGTCTGGTCTTGTCGTTGACTCAGGTTTTTCAGTTGGTAGAGCAGGGGCAAGTAATTTCCTTCTTGAGGGTTGAATAGGTTTCTTTTTCAAACACCTCTGAGTGCCTGTTCTCATCATTCAGCCTTTGCACAATGGTTCATTGAAGGAACACTGTGGCTGTGGGCTGTATAAAATCAAGCGTGGCTTGAATTCAGCTGGTAGGCGGGGACTACCCAGCCCAGGCAGCAGAGGGTGGAAATTCATCCTTCCTGATTTCATTCCTCCTCCCTCAAGCTCTGGGGACCTGCAAGGGCTGCTTCTCCCAGCAAGGTGGGAATGGGTGTCAGGCTCTGCTATCTGGCTCATGGCCCTGCAACTGCTGCCATCAGCCGGCAATAACGACGTCAGCAGCCTTGCTGAGTGAGTTTTCCTGCCAAACTTTGGGGAAATGGGAAAGAAAGGCAGTTGGGAAGTGTGGTAGTGTTGCCTGTGGTGCTGGAGCTGCTGCAGAGGTGGTAGAGGAGAGAAGAGGTTTCTAGTTGGCTGCTGGTTAAAATCAGCCACCATGGTTCAGTGCAGAAGCAGAAATGACAGTTCCTGTAGGAATTGGTTCCTCTCATGGTTCAAAGGAAGAAAGTGGAGATGGAACACGGGACTCACAGCTGGCTGCAGCATATGGTAAAGTCAAGAATCATTAATTTGCCTAAATTTTCTATGTACTGGCTTTTACCAGGGCTCTTCACATCGTGTCTCCACTCTGTGCCTCTTCTGATTTAATCTGTCTCAATCACAGTTCATAGCTGGCAACTACAAAATTATACACTCTCCCCAGTTCAAAAAAGGCAAAAGCTCAACATCTGGCAGAAAGATCTGCCCTTACCTGCAAAGGTAAAAGATCTGCAGAGCTTCTGCTATTGCTGTTTTGGGTTTGGCTTGTGGGTTGGGTTTTTCCCCCTTTTTGCTATATATATTTTGCTATATATATCCATATATATATCCACATATATATATCCATATATATCTCTCCATATACCTCCACCTCCTCTCCATATACCTCCACCTCCTCTCCATATACCTCCACCTCCTCTCCATATACCTCCACCTCCTCTCCATATACCTCCACCTCCTCTCCATATACCTCCACCTCCTCTCCATATACCTCCACCTCCTCTCCATATACCTCCACCTCCTCTCCATATACCTCCACCTCCTCTCCATATACCTCCACCTCCTCTCCATATACCTCCACCTCCTCTCCATATACCTCCACCTCCTCTCCATATACCTCCACCTCCTCTCCATATACCTCCACCTCCTCTCCATATACCTCCACCTCCTCTCCATATACCTCCACCTCCTCTCCATATACCTCCACCTCCTCTCCATATACCTCCACCTCCTCTCCATATACCTCCACCTCCTCTCCATTTATATATATATCTGTGGATATATATATGGATATATAGCAAAATATATAATAATTTGTTTTATATATATCCATATATATCTCCACAGATATATCCATATATATCTCCACAGATATATATATATATCCATATATCTCTCTGTGGATATATATATGGATATATATATCTCCACAGACTTTGTGGATCTGATCTGCCAGTCTGGAAGGCTGCCAGGATCTTAGAAATGGAACCTGCTTGTCTTGGCTTTTCTCCGTGACTAGAGGAAAGCTGTGCTTCACTGTGCCCACACCGACAGGGTGAAGAAGTCCTACCCTGAGATGTGTTTATGTCTCACTGTCTGGGGGACAAGAAGGTGCTTGGTATCTACCACCAGTTGCTTCTTAGAAGACCAGGATCTGGTTTTCATTTCTAAACTGATGTCTTTGCCAACTGGTTTCTCATTTTCAGCACGAGCCTCTGCACATCTGCAAAGTGCCTTCAGGAGTAAATAGCTGAACTGCTTCAGGTTGTAATGTACTTTGGCAGTGGGTTTGAAGGACGTTTTTCTTTAGGAAGCCTTTGTAACCCTTTCAAATACCCTATGAATAAGATCCTTGTCTTCTGTAACTCGGTTCAGGGTAAGCACAGTCTCATTACAGCCGTGGAGGAACTATTCCTTCTTCTGAACAAAAGGGACTTGCCTCTCTGCTTTATTTCTTCTGTTCAGGCCTGCTTTTTCCTCCTTTTTCTTTTTTCCTCCCCAACTCTCTTCACTTGACAATGAAATGGCATTGTGCTCTCAGCAAAAAGCATAAGGAAATTGAGAGGCCAAAATGGGAATTAATAAATACACACCATAATGGGTATGTTATAGGTGTCATCCAGCTGGATTTTGCAAGAGGCAGGTGCTCCTTGTGCCATGGTTACAGTGGGAGTGTTGCCTCTGTCACCTGAAGGTGGCAAGAAAGGAAAGGACCTGTAACAGACTTCATGGTTGGAAGCTTGTTGGTTGGAGGAGGGAAATGGGTGCTTATCATCTCCTTGCTGAGCAGTCAGCTTGGTTAACGTGCATCCTTGCATAAATCTTAATGAGAAATTTTGTTTGATGGGTTCAGATGGTTTTTATTAATGTTTTTTAGCTGTTTTCTCAACTGCATCATTTGAAGGCGGTACCTTGCTTGGAAATTAGGGAGATCTGTGCTTGTTTGGAGTGACTTAGTCTGGTTTCCTCTCCCCCCTTCCCCATAAGGGAAAGTTAAATTAAAATAACTCACAGTTTTTTTGCAGGTAGTGACCAAACCCATTTATGTGAGACCCCCTAGAGCTGTTTCAGCAAGTTCCACTGAGATTGGTGCCTGTCTTTTTAGAGGTGGGAAGGCTTTGAGTGCTGCCTGTGTTGTTGGAGCATCTGCACGTGTTTTTAATAACCATAGGTGGGAACAGATGATCCTGCTGGCTCTCTCTGCCTATTATCAAGGTTGCTCTCGTTCTTGCTTTTACACTAGCCCTCTCTTGGCAGGCAGAAGATCTGAAACTTGCTTTGCCAAGTCTGCAAGAAAGTAATTCTTTGTCTGCTGCTGGTTTGTTTTCTCTTTGCACAACTCTCCAGAGTTGAAATAGAAGAGAGAAGTATTTTCAGTCTCTGAAGGTAGTGGCTCGTACTGTTCCAGAAGAATCCTTTTTGGAGCAGAGTGAATAAATCTAATGGATCCAAAAGCTTTAAGCTGCAAGGCAAAACATCCAGAAGGATTTGTTTAGCTTTTTGTGGAGGAGGCAGACTGAGATTTGCTGGTTCCGTGGATTTTATATATATATATATATTTTTTTTTTCTACAGGAGTGAAATAATTTGGAGCCTGCTGAGCTGTAACATGCTGTCAGAGATGGGGCAGGAAGCGAGCTGTGGCTAGGTAGCACCATCTGAATAAAAACCTTGTCAGAAAGCCGCTTTCAGCTAATCCCTGAGAGGAAGTGAGCTATAATCAGTACTAAGTGAGCTAATCACAGGAAATCTATTGCTCAACTGGAGCCTTTAACGACAAAAAAAAAAGGGCAGGGGGTGGAGAGAAAGGGGGAAAAAATACCCATGCAGACATTTTATTCTGCCTTTGTACTCTAGAATCTGTTTGGCCCAAGAAAATGAAAGAAAATCTGATGAAGTGGGCAGCTATCTGATCTCCCCTTAAAATTGGACCGCGTATATATATATATATTCTGTTTGCCCTCTTTTCCAGAACGAGGAAGCATCAAGTCTCACCTCTTCCAAGTAAGGTGTTTTTTCGGGTATTAGAGGGTGCCCTGGGGAGGCTGAGGGTAAGCTAGCTACCAAAGCCACTGCTGGCTTGGTGTCAGTGTGCTGGGATGAATCTCCAGACACTTTCAACATGGACTTTTTATTATATAACCCAAGAGTGGGGACACAACTATGTTCCATCTGTCTTGCTAAACCAGTCTTCACTTGGAGCGTCACATATGCTAACTCTTTTATTGTACTGCTTTCAATTACCCTGCGTTGCTTTTGACATCATCTGCCTTGGAGAGTTGTTTGTGGGATGCCTGGGTTGCTGTTTTCCTCTGCTCTGGACCTGGCTGTCCCGGATGCCGCGCTTGGTGCGTGACAGAGGTTGCCAGCAGCACCCTATAAGGCTCTACAGGAAGACAAGCCAGCAAATGACAGCCGTCACCATCCAGATTGCTGTAAGAGTAACTTTCTTTTCTCAACCCCTGGCCTCTGCTAGAGCCAGGACGGGGAAACTCACTCACCACAAGGGCTCTTTGCACTTCTCATCTCTTCTCCTCTTCCACCCGTTCTGTCGGGCAGCAGATGCATTGGCTGTGTCGCTTTCAAGCACTGTACCTGCCACCTTGTGTCCCTGGCCCAAAGGCTGTGCAGGTCTTTGCCCCAGCACCCAGTTCAGGTGGTGCCCCAGCAAGGCACATCAAGGATTATGATTTCAAAACCAAAGTGGTTGTGTTTCTCAATGCCTCCTTAGCCTGAAATTCGTTACTTCTGCATTTTGCTCAGCCCTGCAGAGCAGACCTAAATGTGATGTCTGTGCTGCTCCTGTGTGACACTGCTGAGAGTAAACCAGCTGAGTCATTTTTACCTGCTGGGAACAGAGCTGAGTTGGCTTTGCAGGTCTGTGAGCAGCCTCTCAGGGTACAGATGCTTGATATATTTCACTGGTTTCATTCTGGCTCCTTGGAGATCTGTTGCTGAAGTGGCAATGTAAAGCCAGGATGTTGTGTGCCAGGAGTAGGGATTTCTGCATGTGTTATCAAACAGCTCTCTGAGCTTGCTGAGTTTTGGGTTGGGTTTGTTTTTTGTCCAGCTCACTTTAGCATACAATCCCTGGCAGTTAAATACAGATGCAGCCCAGACTCCTCAAATACATTCATTTGAATGGCTTAAGAAGACAAATTGAACTCATTATGGTTTGAGGACCTTGTACAGCAGCTGCTCTGTTTCACACATGGTACTACCTCCCTACCCCTGCTCGGGGGCCTTGCTGATGTCTATGGATGCATAATGCATGTTTCCAATGTAACCTGCTCCTGTCCAAGTGCTCCATGAAAAAATGTGACTGTGCACTGTAGCTGATAGGAAAATGTTTGTCTTCAATTTCGTTGTGTTTCCCTTTAGTCATTCTGCAAACAAGTTGGAGAGGAAAAAGGTTTTGTCCTTTTTTAGACGTTAGAGGAGTTAACTAGCAGCCCCATGGTGGAGAGGGGCCTCCGTGGTGGAGCCTGCAACCACTCCATCTGGGACAGGAGCGCCTGTCAGCCTTGATACTGATCATGAAGGGAGGCTGAGGGAGCCAGGACCAACACAAGAGCTGCATGTAGGAAGTTCTTTGGGAAGCATCCCTGCTTTCTGTTTGTACATGGGGGAATTGTGGGGGGATGCTTCCCTGGACATGGGGGAATTGTGGGGGGGATGCTTCCCTGGACATGGGGGAATTGTGGGGGGGATGCTTCCCTGGACATGGGGGAATTGTGGGGGGGATGCTTCCCTGGACATGGGGGAATTGTGGGGGGGATGCTTCCCTGGACATGGGGGAATTGTGGGGGGATGCTTCCCTGGACATGGGGGAATTGGGGGGGGAAGCAGCAAAAAAGCCCAAGTCCAAAGCCAGAGCATAAGGACCGGTGCGCTGCAGCAGCATGTCTTCATCAGCTTTCTGAGAACTCTGCCCTGTTCTCACTTTACTTTCCAGCTTTTACTCACCCCCGGGGTTATGTTTCCCGGTGTTTTCCCCACTAGTGGTAGCGGTGGGAACTGCTGTGTCTCTCCAGTGCCCGGGGTAGGTTATTGGGCCCTCTGCTTCCCCAGAAGGAAGGGAGCCCCAGAACTGACTGCTGGAGCAGCGCTGTGAAAATGAACCAGAGCACACATGCAGATCAGGCACTGCAGGGCTTTTTGGGGGCTGGGAGGAAGAGGAAAGTGGCTTAAGATGCACAGGGAGCTCCCCTGTGCTTTTCTTGCCTCAGCTTCGCTGGGCAAAGGTGGAAAGAGAAGCCTTGCCCTCCTGAAGGATCTGGCTTCAGGTCCCTGCTGTTGGTGAAGGGTGATTTAGGACAGCACAGGCTGCGTGCTAGGCTCTGCTGCAGAGGAGAGAGTGCATTTGCTCTTTGGCTGCTGCAGTTTGTCTTGTGATGGTGTCAAAGGCTGCTGAGGATGAAGAGAGTACTTCTGTTTTTGCTGCCCCAGTGCAGGACAAGAAACCTTTGTCACAAGGAGGAGGCAGCTACTGGGAATAGTGTCATATACTGGGGATAAGGACTGAGAATCGGAGCCTTGTGATCACCAGCACTGTTCCTTGTCAGTACGGTTTGTGGAGCAAGCAGCAGAGCTTTTAGCTCTTGGTGTGCATGTAGGGGGTTGCAGCCCTGTTCCTCTTGTTGGGAATGGATCTGAAAGTCTGTAGCTTGCAGCCTGTCTCACAGCTTGTCTCTGGTTTGTTTTGTTGCTTTCTGCTTCTTGTAATTAAATGCAGTGTGACTAGTGATGGTGGGGGAGTCACCTAAGTGCCTGAATGTGTTATTACTGGCATTATCTTTGCTGGCAAAGATGAAAGGGAATCCTTTTCCCCTGATTGTCCTCTTCCAGAAGTTACCTTTGCTTCCTCCAGATTTAGCATCCTTGCGCCACGCTGCTCAGACTTACATTAACCATGCTAGCAAATGTCTTTCAACCAAGGTAGGAAAAACCAAACCCCACCCTTAATTGTGTTGTCAGATTCCACCAGAGAAATAAGAACTTGCATCCCCTTTGCCAGCATACAGACTGCTGGCAGGAACAAACAGTCCCCTGGTCCCTGTGATGCCCCACATGGGCAGAGATTCAGCAAGGCAGCTTGCATGGGTGATGGTGCAGGAGGGATTGTGCCTAGCTGCTCTGAAATGCACTGGCTCCTTTTCCTCTTTGGGGGAGTGGGAGAGCAGAAAAAGCCCTTCAGTGTGCATTTGGACTCTCTTTTTTATTTAATCCCTCCTCCAGTCCTTGCCCACAATGCCAAACCTCCACAACAATTTCAGAAGTACTTTCTGACGCTGTGGAAACTTTCCTTGTATCATGAAGGCAGGGGAAGGATAAAAGAGAGGGGAACCACTCCTTTCTTCTGTCAGAGGGAGTCTGGCTGTTGGGATTTGAACCTGTGCAGAAGGATTTTTAACTTCTAATGATGACTGAAGGATCATGTTCCCTCAGTAAGTTTGCAGAGGACACTAATCAGGGAGGAAGTGTTGATCTGCCTGAGGGTAGGGAGGCTCTTCAGAGGGATCTGAACAGGCTGGACTGATGGGCTGAGACCAAGGGGATGAGGTTTACCAAGGCCAAGGGCAGAGTGCTGCACATGGGACAGAACAACCCTGAGCAGCTACAGGCTGGGGGAGACTGGCTGGAGAGCTGTCAGGCAGAGAAGGACCTGGGGGTGTTGGGTGACTGCAGGCTGACCATGAGCCAGCAGTGTGCCCAGGTGGCCAGCAAGGCCAATGGCATCCTGGCTGGTGTCAGACCCAGTGTGGCCAGTAGGTCTGGGGAGGGGATTGTGCCCCTGGACTGGGCACTGGGGAGGCTGCACCTGGAGTGCTGGGTCCAGTTCTGGGCTCCTCACCATCAGAAGGACATGGAGGTCCTGGAGCCAGTGCAGAGAAGGGCAACCAGGCTGGGGAAGGGGCTGGAGGGCAAATCCTCTGAGGAGCAGCTGAGGGAGCTGGGGGTGTTGAGCCTGGAGAAGAGGAGGCTGAGGGGGAGACCTTCTCCCCACCTCCCCTGCCCTGCCAGGAGGGTGCAGAGAGGGGGGCGCTGGTCTCTTCAGCCAGGGGACAGGAGCTGGGACAAGGGGCAATGGGCTCAAGCTGTGCCAGGGCAGGGTCAGCTCAGCTGGGAGGGCAAAGTTCTTCCCTGGCAGAGTTGTCAGGGCCTGGCCCAGGCTGCCCAGGGAGGGGGCTGAGTAGATGTGTTTAAAAAAAGGGTAGATCAGGTTTGGTTTAGAGAAGTACAAAAGGCTACTCATGATGGCCTGTTCTTCACGTAGGGTATCATTTTGGCATTAAAGCTTTGTGAGGCAGGACAAGGGGTGATGGCCTCCAGTTAGAGCACAGGGAGTTCTGCACCAATGTGGGGAAGAACTTTTCCCCAGTGAGGATGAGGGAGCCCTGGGCCAGGCTGCCCAGGGGGTGTGGAGTCTCCTTCTCTGGAGAGATTCCAGCCCCGTCTGGACACCTATCTGAGTGAAATGTCCCAGGGACCCTGCTTTGGCAGGGGGTTGGACCTGATGATCCCTCGAGGTCCCTTCCAACCCCTACAATTCTATGATTCTATGATCTGCTGTGATTTACTTAGCCATCTGATTGTATTTCTTTGTCCAGACAGAGGAGTGCTTTCTTTTAAATGTTTATTCCTTTATTCTTTATTCCTTTATTCTTTTAAATGTTTGAATAGCTAAGGACCCCATCTCTTGCTCTCTTCTGAGATTTGATTAGCATAAGGGAAACGGGTTATGGTCTGCTATTGCTCCCTGCCCAGCTTCAGGAGGCTCTGGAACACAGTATATCCTTCTGGGTGGTTCAGACCAGAAGTTGTACCTCTCAGATTGGTGGCACACACTTGGTGCAAACAAAATGTATGGTTAGAAAAGCGATTGGAGTTGAAATCCCTGTGGGTAGGATGCTCTCGACTGCACAGGTCTTATTACACAGAATCCCAGAATGGCATGGGTTGGAAGGGATCCCAAGGAGCACAGAGCTCCAACCCCCCTGCCACAAGCATCTGCTGCGTGGAAATTGCTGCAGAAGAACCATGCACACCACTGACAGCACAGAGCAGTGCTGGCTGCCTCCAAGGACATCTCTTAGTGTTCTCCTCCTTCCCCTTGCCTTTGACATCCAGAGGTCCTCCATCCCACCCAAAACTCCCACAGAGCTGTTTCCAGGCTCATCCTTCTCTTTAGCCACTGCTTTTCCCCTTTCCCTGGCATGCATTCTTTCTTCCCCAGGTCCTTCAAGGATACTAGCACTGGTCCTGTTGTTCTCCTCCTTGCTAATGGCACTCCACGATCGAATCCCTGACAGATCCAACGCAGCCTTACATGGGGAATGGTGCTCTGGGTCTGGGAGGAGGAGGAGGCACCTTTGGTGTCACCACCCCCAGGGAGATACAACTGCAAACCCACGACTTCAGCATCCTCCCTCTCACCAGAGCAAGGCTCGTTTGAGTGCAGCTGGGACTTGGCAGGAACAGAGCAAACTCTTTGGTTCCACCTCCCAGATATAGAATCCCAGAATCCCAGACTGGGCTGGGGTTGGGAGGGACCCCAAGGATCACAGAGCTCCAACCCCCCTGCCACAGGCAGGGACACCAACCTCCAGGCCTGGAGCTACACAAGGTTGCCCAGGGCCCCAGCCAACCTGGCCTTCAACACCCCCAGACATGGGGCACCCACCCCCTCTCTGGGCAGCCCCTTCCAGCCCCTCACCACTCTCTCTGTGAAAACCTTCCCCCTAATATCTAATCTGAACCTCCCTTCCTTTAGCCTTCTCTCCTTGTATTGCAGTGCTGCTACTGGAAAAGAGCAGCATCCAAAAGAGCAGTTGGCAGGTTTGGAAGCTGGATGGAGGATGAAAACAGCAGGCTGATTCACACCAGCCTGCCTGCAGGCATAGCTATCCAGGAGGACCTTCAAGGCAGGGTTGGGGGTGGCTTGCCTCATCCATCTCTAAGCAGACAGAGCAACCAGCTCTGGCAGTTGTTCCTCACACTGCCAGAATTCAGTCTTTTGCCATTTGTGCTTCTGAAGTGTTTATGCAGAAATCAGGTGCTTTTATGGCCATTTATGGTGGTTATTAATTATCTCTTGGAGCTTCATGACTTAAACCAGCGTGCTGTGGCCTTGCTTGAATTCAGGCCTGATTTGTTTTCTTCACTGGGATCTGGGAATGAAGTGATAGGTAACAGCAACCCTCCTGGTTTGGGTTCTGCTGCAGGAGGCATGAGCTGCACCAGAGATGCTGTGTGGTGTGATATTGATACTTCTGAAATAAGGTGAGATGGTTTGGAGTGGCTTGTGCTGCCTCACCCTGAGTCCTGAGTGGTGCTGAGCGTGGTTGCTCCTGTAGTGTGGCTGTGACCAAATTATGCTTTGGGATTATGCTGGTAGACACAGACTGGCCCTTCATCTCCCAGAGTGTTGTCAGAGGAGGAGGAAGAGGGCAACATAGAGATGTGTTGACTCTTTCAGAGAGGGGTAGCTCATGGTTTGAGCGTGTGGAGGATTGAAGGACGTATTTGTTATTCAGTGCTCTCAGAGAGGGCATGAGAGGTAATTTTGGTGAATCTTTGTGCTGGTTACTCTGCAGTGGAGAAGCTGCCTGTTTCTTGGTGATTGTTCTCTCAATCCCCAGGGCATTCTGAGGAGGCAGGAAAGGCCAGTGCTGATTTTTCTGAATGTGAAATGTGTCATGTAGATGCTTTGTTGGGCTGTGTTGGTGAGATTTTTGGTGGAGTGGTTTGGTTGGGTTTTTTTTTCTTGCTTGCTTGTGCAGCTAAAAAAAAAAAAAAAGAGTTTCTCATCTCTTTCATGGTTTTGCTAAGGATCTGAAGGGGGTTGTGGTTGATAGTACCTACTCATTTTACAAATGGAGGAAGTGTGCCACACGAGTGGTGTTCCCCGGGGGTTGGTGCTGGGGCCTGTCCTCTTCAATATCTTTATTGATGACCTAGATGAGGGCATTGAGTGCACCCTCAGTAAGTTTGCAGATGACACTAAATTGGCTGGGAGTGTGGATCTGCCTGGGGGTAGCGAGGCCCTACAGAGGGATCTGGACAGGCTGGAGAGCTGGGCTGAAGCCAATGGCATGAGGTTCAACAAGAGCAAATGCCGAGTCCTGCACTTTGGCCACAACAACCCCAGGCAGCACTATAGGCTTGGGGTGGAGTGGCTGGAGGACTGTGGGGAGGAAATGGACCTGGGGGTACTGATTGATGCACGGCTGAACAGGAGCTGACAGCGTGCGCGGGTGGCCAAGGCGGCCAACGGCATCCTGGCTTGCATCAAAAATAGTGTGACTAGTAGGAGCAGGGAGGTAATTGTCCCCCTGTACTCAGCACTTGGGAGGCCGCATCTCGAGTACTGTGTTCAGTTTTGGGCCTCTCCTGGTTTCAGTCAGGATAGAGTTAACTCCATCTGTAGCAGCTGATGGGATGCTGTGTTTGGGAGTTACAATGAAAGCAGTGCTGAGAACACCCTGATGTTCTTAGTTGCAGTCAGACAGTCAAGGACTTTCTCAGCTTCTTCGTGTTTCTCTATTCAGGAGAAAGGAGGGGCGAAGCCAGGACAGGTGCCCCAGATGGGCCAAAGAGAGTATTCCATGGCAATGACGTCCTGCCCAGGAGAACGGGGGGCTGAGGGGAGGAAGAAGAGGGGCGGTGGCGGGACGCGTGCTGCTTGGGGGGACGGTCGGGTTGCGGGACAGCTCTGGGTGGTACCTGAGTTGTGTGGGTCGGGGAGAAACTGCACTGGGGATCAAGAGTTTCATCTTCTTTTGCTCTAAAGTCCTGTTAGCATTGGGATATTTGATCTTTCTGTTCTCTTAGGAAACTCTCCTTATCCCAACCCACGGGCCTCTCAGTTTCTTGGGTTTGGAGTTATTTCCCCTTCCTTTTCCCTTCCCTTGTTTCCCCCTTTTTCCCTCTTCCCCTGCTCTTGTACTTTAAGAAGCAGGCAGCTGCGTGGATCTCAGCCCACAGCCAGGGGGAAACCACGACAGAGCCCCTCACTACAGGAAAGACATTGAGGCCCTGGAACGCGTTCAGAGGAGGGCTACTAAGCTGGTGAGGGGTCTGGAACACAGGCCTTACGAGGAGCGGCTGAGGGAGCTGGGATTGTTCAGCCTGGAGAAGAGGAGGCTCAGGGGAGACCTTATAGCTCTCTATAACTTCCTGAAGGGAGGTTGTAGTGAGCTGGGGGTCGGCCTCTTCTCCCATGTAGGCAGTGACAGAACTAGAGGGAATGGTATCAAGCTGCGCCAGGGGAGATTCAGGCTGGACATTAGGAAGCACTACTTCTCAGAAAGGGTAGTCAGGCACTGGAATGCACTGCCCAGGGAGGTGGTGGAGTCACCGACCCTGGGGGTGTTCAAGGAAAGACTGGATGCTGAGGGATATGGTTTAGTGGGAGCTAGTAGTAATAGGTGAATGGTTGGACTGGATGATCTTCTAGGTCTTTTCCAACCTTGATAATTCTGTGATTCTGTGAAAGGGGCAAGGTTACACGAGTCATTGTCCAGGAGTGGAGTGCATCTGGTGGATCTTAGTGCCTCTCTGTAACATAGGCTGTGTACTCCAGGCAGAGATAATCTTAGTGCTACTTCATGTGGACAGCGTGGTGAATGGTGACTTCTCTATGTAAGCTGTTCTCTCCCCAAGAACCCTCTGATGAATGACAAGAAAGAAAACATCTAAAGCTATTAAAGGTGTTTGTTTCTGGAGCACAAAGCTCCTCAGGCTGTTGCTACCCTTGAAAGGTGTACTTACACCCTTACTTGTACTGCACCTTTTCATGTACACGACCTTCGTGTGAGCAGGTAGGGAACCAGATCTGGGAACTGCCCCATGTTACAACTGACTGTTCTTTCTGACTGGGATGCTTTCATCACTGGAGAAGTTTTTCACACTTCATCCCACTAATGAGTCTGCCACCCCACATTGAATGAACGGCCCAGGAGTAGGGGTGAGGAGAGGGCCACTTCCTTTGGCCAGCGCATCCCTGGGTGCCAGGGCTGTGCTTGCTGAGCTCTTCGGGGTTGAATTGGTGCCCTCTTCCCCGTTGGCTGCCAGAGGAGATGCTGCATTTGTCTTTTATGCTCTCTTCCTTTGCTAAAACAGGTATTTCTCTTTCAGTGCTTTCACTAGCTGTTGAGAACCATGTCTGACAACGGAGAACTGGAAGACAAGCCACCAGCTCCTCCCGTCCGGATGAGCAGCACTATCTTCAGTTCAGGTGGCAAGGACCAGTTGTCTGCCAACCACAGCTTGAAACCCCTGCCCTCTGTACCAGAAGAGAGGAAACCTAGGAACAAAATCATCTCCATATTCTCTAGCACTGAAAAAGGTAAGGTGCCTCTCTTCTCTAGAGGTTACTCCTTGTAGTCTTTTACTCCTCTTGTAAGTTTTGGTACCTCTTTAGGCATGTGAGTCCAGCCTACCCAAGTGTTAGGGGATCAGAAGAAGCATCACAAGGTGGGTTTGTGTGCTCAGGTCTTTTCTTTTGCTCTGGGCTGTCTGAAGGTGAAATGCTAAGTACTATTGAGCTATACTCAATAGCTCCCTGAGGAAAACCCCCACTTGTTGCTTCTCATGTTTGCTGCCTGGTTTGAAGTAATGCATTTCTAAACACCCCTAATCAATGTTTGTGATTCCCAGGTATCCTATTAATTACCTTTTTGCTGGTCTAAATGCAGATTCCTAATTTAAACTGAGCATCCAGTTGGTTTGGAAGTTACTTCATGTCAGTGACCACTTATGTGCTACCTTGGGGGGGGGGACAGGGAAAACAAAAAAGGTTGTAAAGAAATAGCAGAAGGGCATGGTGTGTGTGATGGGAAATGGAGAAAAATGAAGTCTGTGTAACTGTGCTGACACTTACTAGTGGGGGAAAAATCTGGCTTGCTGTAGACAAGGATTATTTCTGAGAAAAATACTGCTGTAATGAAACTAGATGGTGTTTGTGCTTTGTTTCTGTTCTGTTTCCCTTATGATGAATGTATGTCCAGCACAGGAGCCCCAAGTCTGGTCCTCTAGGGTGGCTGTATCCATGTACAACAAACCAGTCTATAGACAGAAATATCTTCCAACATCTGGTGTGGTAAAACTGCAACAGGGACTTACAAGCCAGACTTGATGCCTTGATGCATTTTGTTAATCACTTCCAGTTAGCAGTTTTTGTGAGTTACTGTGAGATGGGGAAGACTACCTACAAGGGGAAGACTCTGCTGCTCTTCACATCATCTACTTCTGCCCTTGGCTCCTTGCACCTTGCTGCTGACGTGCTGGGCAGGACTGGTTCAGTCATGCCAGCACATGTTTGACTCTTGGGAGAGACTTTGCTCCTCTGGTTATTTATTTGCTCAGCTGAGTGTTTTCCTCAGGGCTGGTTTTTCCCTTCCTGGGCTGTGCAGTCCCTCTGCAGCCATGCCTCACCCTGGGGACAAACGCTGGAGGCAGGCATCCCTGTGTTCCCAAGATCTGGCAGAGTTTCTGCTCTGAACAGTGGGTGTGTTTTCCTTTTCAGAGGATGGAAAGATTAGGCCAGTGTAGCTTTTGGAAGCAGAATAGTTATTTCACAAGGTCACTTATTGTGAAATAACTGCCTGTGTCTAGAGCACAGCAATAGCAGTGGTGGTCTCTTTGGGTTTCTTTGGGGTTTTTATTGGCTTAAGTAAGAGCCTTAAAAAGGTGAGGAGAATGTGAGAAGCTACTACAGGTTGGTGGCAGCACCCTGACAGAGAGACTCCGGGCATCATGAGGGTGGTGAAGGTGGTGAATCAGGGTGCTGTCAGCTAGATCATAGAATCATAGAATCACAGGCTGGGCTGGGTTGGGAGGGACCCCAAGGAGCACAGAGCTCCAACCCCCTGCCACAGGCAGGGACACCAACCTCCAGGCCTGGAGCTACACAAGGTTGCCCAGGGCCCCAGCCAACCTGGCCTTGAACACCCCCAGGGACGGGGCACCCACCCCCTCTCTGGGCAGCCTGTTCCAGCCCCTCACCACTCTCTCTGGAAAAACCTTCCCCCTAATATCTCATCTGAACCTTCCTTCCTTTAGCTTCACTCCATCCCCCTTGTCCTGCCAGGCTCTGCCCTTGAACAAGCTGATTCCCCTCCTGTTCCTCTGCTCCCTTCAGGGACTGGCAGGCTGCAATGAGGTCCCCCCACAGCCTTCTCTTCTCCAGGCTGACCCAGCCCAGCTCCCTCAGCCTCTCCTCGTAGGGGAGCTGCTCCAGCCCTCTGAGCATCTCCGGGGCTCCTCTGACCCCTCTCCAACAGCCCCACATCTTTCTTGTCCTGGGGCCCCAGCTCTGGCCACAGGACTCCAGCTGGGGCCTCCGCAGGGCAGAGCAGAGAGGGACAATCCCCTCCCTGTCCCTGCTGCCACCCCTCTGCTGATGGAGCCCAGGATCCCATCGCCCTTCCCAGCTGCCAGAGCCACTGCTGGCTCAGGGGAAGTTTCTCATCTACCAGAACCCCCAGGTTCTTCTCAGCAGGGCTGCTCTCCAGGAGCTCTGCTCCCAGGCTGGATCTGTGGCTGGGATGATTCCTCTTAGATGTGTTGAGCAGGTCCTGGCTCAGCCCTCCCGTGCAGAAGGAACTGGTGCTTTGCGATGGTATCATTGGTCATGGGAGGAACTGCCTAGAAATTGTTGTGGCAGGTGCTGCAAGAAGATCTCTTGGAAGGATCAAATGTGTCCATCTTAAGGTTGAGGAGAATAGTCCAGGAGCTGGGATGACACTTCTCATTACACCACTGCTTTGCTGGCTCACCGGAGCGTTAAGCAGCCCTTTTTACCAGCCAGGGGCAGAATGAATGAGAACATCAGCTCACATGAAGGAAGATCTTGATTTCTTTCCCTTCCTTTGAGCCAGCAGCACAGTGTAAACCCTGTGTTGTGAAACAAATTACCAGTGCAGGGTGGGTGCAGTGCAGCTGGAGGGCTCTGTGACATGTTTTATGCCTTTACTTCTCCTTGCCATTTCCTCTTTTCTGTCTTCACGGTGGGTTTGGTCGTTGCTGAAATGGCTGGGGAGGTGGTGGAAGGCATCACCTCATCTTGAAACAGCTTTGGAGTATCCAAGCCCCTCCTGAAAACACCAAATTGATGGAAATAAATCTCCATACTTGTGAAGCAGGTGTCTGTGCACCTACTGGTGTTTAAGGATGCTAGTGAGAAAGAATTTCTGCTGAGAAAAAAGTACATTTTTAGAGAACATGGTGCCTGTTTATCTTCTCTAGATGTTCAAAAGTATTTAAAGTAATGCAAAAAAACCCCACCCCAAAACAGCAGGTCTTGCTGCCTGGCAAGGTAATGGGGTTAGGAAAAAGGGGAGTTGAATTATGTAGCTTAAAGAGCCTCTCTGAAAGGTGTCCTCTTTTTCTAATCTTGGAAGAAAACCTGGTTGGTGGGTTGGTTGGATGGAAACATCCAGAGAAATGGTGTTTTTTGGGCCCTGTCAAACGTGAGGAGGGTACAAACCCACAGTGACCTTCCAGCACTGACACAGGCAGCACATGCTAGTTGTTTGATTCCTTAGCATGGCTGAGGTGCACTCTCACCAGACATACCTGCTTAAATATACATCCAATTATTTATTCCTTTTGATTCTGCTGCTGGGAAGCTTTGCACAAATGCTAATTGGCTGCTTGGCTTTTAAAAATATGTTGGACTATAAAATAATTTGTCAACCCAGGGTAGAAGGCTTGGTTTTGTTTTTTTTTTTTCCAGGGGAAAAATTTCCACTTCCAGTGCCAGAGTTAAAACAAATTGCTACAAAAGTGGTAAATTCTCCTTTTCAGAAAGTGAAGGGATGCTTTGCCAGATGTCTGAGGCTACTGCAGACAGACCTGATGGGGATAGTGTTGTTTGGCTTTTGTTCTGCCCATCTCTCTTAGGATTTTTTTGGAAGGCCCCTCCTGGGTGGCTCCATCATACCCGTTCCTCAGCTCTGTCCACTTCCCCTCTTTCAGAGGGTTTCTCTGGCTTAGGAGATAGCATTGGGGAGTAGCATGTGCTTTGGAGGCAAGGTTTAATAACTGTGGGGTTCCTCCCTCAAGTCTGAACTAGTTCTGTGCTGAAATAATCCTTGTTAGAAGGGATTATTTAATGGAGGTTCTCCCCCAGTTCCATTGTTTAGGATAAATGAAGTGATAGTCATCTTTCTACTAGAATACTTAATTGCCATGAATTAACTTGGCTAGACTTCTGAAGCCAGGCTGAACCTGTGTGTGTCTTTGGAAAGCTTTAAAATAGTCCCCTAAACTAAGGAAGGTTTCTCTTTGAGCAGAACTTATTAAAGGAGGTGCTGTGGGGCATCACCTGGGGTCATGTGTGTGACCTGCTGCTGGCTCCTGGTAGCGTTTGGTGTAGTTTCAGCTGAGGTTCAGCAGCTCAGAGCATACCATCTGGAGCAGTCTGCCTCCTGTGACCAGGGCTGGTGGAGAAACAGCTGGGTTTCTTGCTTTGTGTAGGGAGGTTTGGCTGGTGGGAAGAGGGATGCTTGGGGATGGGGTTGCTGTGCAGGAGGGTACGTGAGATACCTTAGGTGACAGCTTGCTGACTGCCTGTGCCTTCATTTAGGGATGAGAAGAGTCTGATTGTATTTGAGAAGCTTTCCTCATGGGAAATGTCCCAGTTTTCTAAATCCTTTGGAAAGAGATGCCTGCCAGGAGCAGGAGGGCTGTATGCTGCTGGCTCTGTAGGCCCAAGGGACCACATCCTCAATTCATTGCTGTTGAAGACAGCGTTGCCCCTTACCCAAGGGATTCCTGTTTAAATACAGACCTGTGTTACAGACATAACCAGAGGCTGCCAAAGCAGCATGGCCTCTCAGGGCTGTGTTCTCAGCACGTGATGCCTGGGACTTCCCTCAACTCAGACTCGCTGCCTGTGTCCATTTGAAGTGCTGCTCTGTGGGGCAGAGCAGGGAGTTTTAGTCTCCAAGCCTCCAAATACACAATTACAAGGGGTGTGTATTTTTAGAAGGGCCTCATCTGAAACAGCTTTGGACTATCCAAACCCCTCTGAAAACACCAAATGGATGGAAATGAATCTCCATACTTGTGAAGCAGGTGTCTGTGCACCTACTGGTGTTTAAGGGTGCCAGCAAGAAAGAATTTCTGCTGAGAAAAAAGTACATTTTTAGAGAAAATGGTTTGGTCATTGCTGAAATGGCTGGGGAGGTGGTGGAAGGCATCACCTCATCTTGAAACAGCTTTGGAGTATCCAAGCCCCTCTGAAAACACCAAATTGATGGAAATGAATCTCCATACTTGTGAAGCAGGTGTCTGTGCACCTACTGGTGTTTAAGGATGCTAGTGAGAAAGAATTCCTGCTGAGAAAAAAGTACATTTTTAGAGAACATGGTGCCTGTTTATCTTCTCTAGATGTTCAAAAGTATTTAAAGTAATGCAAAAAAAACCCACCCCAAAACAGCAGGTCTTGCTGCCTGGCAAGGTAATGGGGTTAGGAAAAAGGGGAGTTGAATTATGTAGCTTAAAGAGCCTCTCTGAAAGGTGTCCTCTTTTTCTAATCTTGGAAGAAAACCTGGTTGGTGGGTTGGTTTGTGCAGTACATGCTGGGGGGGGGGTTTGAGCCCCAGCTCTGGTTCCCTGGATATCAGGGGCTCCTGAACAGGAACCTTCCTGAGGAATGTGACCTTTTTTTTGTGTGTGTGTGTGTGTGTTTTCCTTTTTTGTTTCCCCTTGCTTTCACATAAACAACTGGAACCAGGACAGGAGGAAAGAGTACTTTCCTTAAAGGTTTTCACGTGGGTTTCTCCTGTCCTGTGACTGAGCGATGTGAAGGAGAACGCTTGACAGCCCGTTGGCTCGGGCCTGTGCAGCCATATTAAAGATATCCTGTTTATAATAGCCCTGTCTTTCCACTGCATTGTTCAGCTGGAGGCAGCCCACATGGCTTTTCGTTTGTGAGCATTGTCCTCAGCTCCTCTCCTTCCTCTCCCACCAGGGTGAGGGGATTTCAGATGGATTCTCTGGCCCTGAGCAGCACCATCTAGACTTCCCTCACCTTCAGTAACTTTTTCCCTCTGGAGTAAGGGAGTAGGGTGCCAGTTTAGATCCTTTTGCTGTCCTAAGGCTGCATGACTATTATTATTATTTTTTAAGCTGTATTTAAAAGCAAACCCACTTTTTCATTCCTTTGACATGCAAGCATCAAATGGCAATGAAGTGAGACTGTAGAACAGGGTGTGTGGGGGGTGTGCTGCTTTCCCTCATGCACTGTGGCATTCTGGCTTCCTACCTGCTGTACAAGAAATGCAGCTGATTCAACACTCTGTGAGCCCCCAGGCATTCCCAGGATCACACATGCAGTTTCCCTGGTATCAGGTTAGACATGCTCTATGGCTTGCTGCCAGGCCTCTGCCTCTCTGTCCTCCAGCATCACCTTTCTACCCAGCAGCAAGTTACCCTCCTATTGCCCTGGCAGGGAGACAGAGCAGGGCTCAGGCTCTACTGCAGGAACAAGAAAACAGGCTCCTGAAATGGTCCAACTTAACTCTAAACTTTTTCCAGGGGCAGGAAACAGAATGGTGTCTTTTCTATGTAGAGCTAACAACAAGATGCCTTCCAGTTTGTATTTACTTTTTCTTTGTCAGAAAAAAACCCTATCCCCCTCCCCCTCCTCCCCCCCAAGTCCCCAGGCTTTAGTAAACATTTTATAAATTAAATTGAATCTCAGTTGCATTGTGCACGTGGTCCTTCTCATTATCCCTTCTTGCTTCTGGTACTTATTATACTCCCCCCCCCCCTTTTAATTTAAATGAGGTAATTGCTGTGAGGCTATAAACTCTTGATCTGCATCACAGGAAGCCCTAGTTTGCATTAATTACTTTGAACTGAAGCAGTGAGGCAACTGAGTTTTAACTGTCTTTAGGGTGAACTTGTGGTTGGGCTGAAGTTGTCTTCAGGGTTGTTCTTCATCCATGTGAAATGGCCTTTTTTGGCATTGTAAACATCTCCTGTTTAGATCTCCCCCCCGCCCCGGCTCTGCTGAGCTCCCTGTGCTAGATCTCATGTGCTACCATCACATGAATGATTTGGATGGGGGTGAGTTTGGGTTCTGAAGCCTGTACCCACTTGAAAAACACCGAATCACTGTGCTGCACCTGCTAACACCTCCATCCCTCCATCCCTTCACCCTGACTGCTGCCGCGTCTGGGTTGGCCGCAGTAGGACTTCCAATCCTCACTCAGTAGATCTCTGCCTTTTTCAGGAAGCAAAAAGAAGGAAAAGGAAAGGCCAGAAATCTCCCCTCCATCGGATTTTGAGCATACCATCCATGTGGGCTTTGATGCTGTTACTGGAGAGTTCACTGTAAGTACACCTGCCTGGGAGGTGCTCAGCAAACAGCCCTAGTGAAGCCGCTCGCGGTGCTTTAGAATGAAGAGTGAGTTAGTTTCTTTTCTCCAAGAAAATCCTGTCTACTGTGTATTTGTACAGCATGCAGAGCAATGAGGCTGTGACCTGTTAGTACCCCTGCAGGGTAAATGTCAGATCTGACCCCTGGGAGAGCTTTCCCTGAAGAAACCCTTCTCAGTTTACTGTCATTAGTGGGTGAGGCTGGTTCCCTCCTGTATTCCCATTCCTGGTGTCTGGCTTGATAACACCTAAAGAGCTGGTGGTGTGTGGGCACAGTGCTTCGTGTGGTGTCACCTGTGCATGTATGGCTCCCCATTCAAAGCCCATCCTCCTTATTCATGTGCTTAAGGCTGTAAGTGTTGTGCTTTTTTATAGAGGGAATAGATTTGTTCTGCTTAAAAAGGAAACCTTGAAAAGACTGGAATGCTGCTTGAAATAACCTATTTCTCTTTCTTCAGGGGATGCCAGAGCAATGGGCTCGGTTGCTTCAGACCTCAAATATCACAAAGCTAGAACAGAAGAAGAACCCCCAGGCGGTACTAGATGTGCTGAAATTCTATGACTCCAAAGACACAGCCAAACAGAAGTATCTGAGTTTTTCTGCTCCAGGTGAGAGCCCAGTGTGTGTGAGACTTCCTGAAGAGGAGTTGGGTGTTTGGAACGCAGGCTTCCTCTCTTTCAGAAGAATAAATCAGATTCAAATGCTGAAAAAAGCAAGCTGCCTTTCATAGAATCACAGAATGGCATGGGTTGGAAGGGACCCCAAGGAGCACAGAGCTCCAACCCCCTGCCACAGGCAGGGACACCAACCTCCAGGCCTGGAGCTACACAAGGGTGCCCAGGGCCCCAGCCAACCTGGCCTTCAACACCCCCAGGGATGGGGCACCCACCACCTCTCTGGGCAGCCTGTTCCAGCCCCTCACCACTCTCTCTGCAAAGAACTTCCCCCTAAGATCTAATTTAAACCTTCCTTCCTTTAGCTTCACTCCATCCCCCTTGTCCTGCCAGGCTCTGCCCTTGAACAAGCTGATTCCCCTCCTGTTCCTCTGCTCCCTTCAGGGACTGGCAGGCTGCAGTGAGGTCCCCCCACAGCCTTCTCTTCTCCAGGCTGACCCAGCCCAGCTCCCTCAGCCTCTCCTCGTAGGGGAGCTGCTCCAGCCCTCTGAGCATCTCCGTGGCTCCTCTGACCCCTCTCCAACAGTCCCACATCTCTTGTCCTGGGGCCCCAGCTCTGGCCACAGGACTCCAGCTGGGGCCTGAGGAGGGCAGAGCAGAGAGGGACAATCCCCTCCCTGTCCCTGCTGCCACCCCTCTGCTGATGGAGCCCTTTCAGTGAGGTACAAATATTTGAAGATGAATTTAAAACTTGCTGGAGACTGGCATCGTCCAGTTAATTTCCTGTTTTAGGGGGGAAGAAATGGAACTGGATGGTTCAAAAGAGCACCCAGAATTAACAGGCTGTGTTGGATGAAGCTGGAGCTCTGAGGCTGTGCTGAATTGGTTTGGTGCTGGACCTCACCCCTTCAGTCTGGGGGTGAAGCAGCTATTTGTAGACTTGATGTCACTGTGAGGTGACATCAAAGATGCAGAATAAGCTGTGACTCCTAGGTCAGGAGATATAAGGTGGAGGGGGGCTGGGAGAACGACTGTCCTACAGTTTTCCTAGTTTCCTTCCAAATAATTTCTGAAAACAGCCTAGGAATAAGGCTTTGTAATATTCCCAGCCTTGATTTGAGGTACCACTAAGGGAACAGTCATACCAGTGCGATCCTGATTTCACACTTAGGTAAGACAAATCAAACCCATGTGGTGAGCAGTGCCATGCTTTCCACTTCCCAGAGCTATTTGGAAAACTGGGTGTGGGTACTGAAGTGTGAGCTGTAGAGCAAGTTGGGAAATGAGTGGGTTTGCCTACCCTTAGGCAAGGATTTTGGGAACTTCCACCTTCCTGCTTCCTGATCTTACAGTGGAACCTTGGTTTCTCTCACTTGTGACTGAAATTCTGCTTTCTAAGAGATTTTAAAAAAAACCAACCATCTCCAAAGCAGTTTGTGGTCTTGAATATTTTTTTCTGATGATTTTTCTGTGTTCTGTTATTTGTCCTATTTAGAAAAAGATGGTTTCCCTTCAGGAACACCCATGGTGAGTGTGTTTACTGTTCCTTTGTATCTTCAAGTTCAGGTATTCTGTACTGGTTATATGCTGAATCTTGCAGTATAAAACAAAATGAGAATTTGGGGGGAGTAAAAAGATAAATTGGGGGGTTTCAACAGAGCATATTTCACTGGATTTGATGGCATTTTACTCTTGTAACAGGACAGTAAAACCATTCAACCTCTATCAGTAAGAATTACTTTATCTTAGGAGGAAAAAAAGAGACTTTAATACTGGGAGGGGAGAGAACCTTGTTTATTTAGTTAACTTCTATTTTTTCACTTTGGTAAAAATGTAGACCAATGCCAAAGGTTCAGAGCCATCAACAGCTGTGGTAGATGATGATGAGGATGATGAAGAAGCTCCTCCTCCTGTTATTGCTCCACGGCCAGATCACACAAAATCGGTGAGCAGCTGTACAACATTCAGCACAGCCCTGACTTTCACAGCAGTGCAGATCTTTTCCTACTGCTTTCACTGAATCACCAGGTTGGAAAAGACCTTTAAGAACATCAAGTCCAACCATTCCCATCCAAAGCTAAACCAGATCCCTGAGCACCTCATCTCCCCTCTGTTAAACACACCCAGGGCTGGGGACTCAGCCCCCTCCCTGGGCAGCCTGGGCCAGGCCCTGACAACTCTGCCAGGGAAGAACTTTGCCCTCCCAGCTGAGCTGACCCTGCCCTGGCACAGCTTGAGCCCATTGCCCCTTGTCCCAGCTCCTGTCCCCTGGCTGAAGAGACCAGCGCCCCCCTCTCTGCACCCTCCTGGCAGGGCAGGGGAGGTGGGGAGAAGGGCTCCCCCGAGGTGGGGAGAAGGGCTCCCCTCTCAGCCTCCTCTTCTCCAGGCTCAACCCCCCCAGCTCCCTCAGCTGCTCCTCAGAGGATTTGCCCTCCAGCCCCTTCCCCAGCCTGGTTGCCCTTCTCTGCACTGGCTCCAGGACCTCCATGTCCTTCTGATGGTGAGGAGCCCAGAACTGGACCCAGCACTCCAGGTGCAGCCTCCCCAGTGCCCAGTCCAGGGGCACAATCCCCTCCCCAGACCTACTGGCCACACTGGGTCTGACACCAGCCAGGATGCTGTTGGCCTTGCTGGCCCCCTGGGCACACTGCTGGCTCATGGTCAGCCTGCAGTCACCCAACACCCCCAGGTCCTTCTCTGCCTGACAGCTCTCCAGCCAGTCTCCCCCAGCCTGTAGCTGCTCAGGGTTGTTCTGTCCCATGTGCAGCACTCTGCCCTTGGCCTTGGTAAACCTCATCCCAGGTAGGTGTAGACTTTGCCACTCTACAAGCTTATTTTTGCTTCAAGAGTTCCAATGTGAGTTGTGTACCTTTGTCAGGAGATTCTGCTTTATAATTGCCCATATATATGTTTACATGTAAACATAGATAATGTGGCAAGTCTGTGGTTTGATATTTCTGGGGTAACTCTGGATGTCTGTGAGCAGCTTGGGAGGAAATTAAATTTCTCAAGCTCCAAGAAAATCCCCTAAACTGGGGACAGTTGGGAAATTTCTGAGAGTCTCCTGCTGGGGATCCTGGGGGGCATCAAGAGGAGTGTGGGCAGCAGGTCACAGGAGGGGATCCTCCCCCTCTGCTCTGCTCTGCCCTGCTCAGGCCCCACCTGGAGTGTTGTGCCCAGTGCTGGGCTCCCTGGGAGAGAAAGGACAGGGATCTCCTGGAGAGAGTCCAGAGGAGGCTCTGGAGATGCTGAAGGGCCTGGAGCATCTCCCCTGTGAGGAAAGGCTGAGGGAGCTGGGGCTGTTCAGCCTGGAGAAGAGAAGACTAAGGGGGGACCTAATTAATGTTTATAATTATCTTAAGCATGGGCTGCAGGGGGAAATGGGCAGCCCCTTTTCAGTGTCTGTGGGGACAGGACAAGGGGCAATGGCTGCAAGTTGGAGCACAGGGAGTTCCCCAGCAACCTGGGGAAGAACTTTTCCCCAGGGAGGGTGAGGGAGCCCTGGGCCAGGCTGCCCAGGGGGTGTGGAGTCTCCTTCTCTGGAGAGATCCCAGCCCTGTCTGGACACTGCCCTGTGTGCCCTGTCCTAGGGACCCTGCTTTGGCAGGGGGTTGGACCTGATGATCTCTGGAGGTCCCTTCCAACCCCTACAATTCTATGATTCTTTTCCTGGCAAAGTATGAACCTTTTTCCTTTAGACCACTTTGGTAATGGATATCACTGCTAAATAGTGATTTCTGTTCTGTTAACTGGCATGGCTTACAAAGAATAAAGAAGTAGAAACCCCTCAAAACCTCTGTCTGTGTAAGTTCAATTTCATCTCCTATCACCTGCCCTGTTTGGGAGGTGCCTGGGTCTTTCTTTTGAGGCCAGTGAGGTGGCCAGCATCTTGACTTACTGGATGTTCCTGTTCCTCAGGACTAATTTCTGCCTCCACCTTGTTTTGTAACATGGGTCCTGGGGGATCTTTGAAAAAATTGTGATTGTTTGTAGCCAAACCTCAATGATTGCAGAGAAAACACTCAGATAAATGGGCTCTCTTAACAGATTTATACACGGTCTGTCATTGACCCCATCCCTGCACCAGCCAGCGACACTTCTGTTGACAGTGCCACAAAATCAGGGGACAAGCAGAAGAAGAAGACCAAGATGTCAGATGAAGAGATCATGGAAAAACTACGTAGGTGCCTTTTATTTCAGATAAAGACTTTTAAGCCTGAGAGGTAATATTAAGCTTTGCCTTCATCCTGGTTTCTGTGTAAGGGTTGTGTGACCACTGTGATTGTGTCAGCAGCTGCATTCAGAAGGTTTTATTTATGTCCTTCAGAGCCCTGTTGGGCAAAACCCCCCTGGAGAGCAGGGTGTTGTTTTGATTGAAATTCAGTTGTGATGGTGTGAGCTGCCTGTAGAATACAACCATGATGACACAACATAGCTTGTTCTGTCATCATCTTGAAGATCACTTTCCTCCATGGTCTTGGGTTTATGGTGAGGGCTGCCTAGCTTCTGGCCTAGGCTGAGCTCATGGGTTTGTCATACCAGCATGGAGATTTGCCATTAAACTGAAATACTGGGAGAAATTAACAGCATGATCTTCTTGTTAAGAGCATAACTTAAGAGGAATGATTGCCTGAGGTTGGGCACTTGTGATGGGCCAAGTCAGGGAGCTTTGGCTTTTCACACATCAGCCTTTACTACTTGGGCTGATCCTTCTTGGTGGTGGTGTCTTGGCTGGGACAGCCAAGGGGGACAGCAGGACTGACTTTTTTTTCTCTTTGTTTTTCTTTAGGCACTATTGTGAGCATAGGAGATCCCAAGAAAAAATACAACAGATATGAAAAGATTGGGCAGGGGTAAGTGCTCAGCCCAGCTTCCATTCCTGTGAGCCAGGGTTACAAGCAGTGTGCTGTTCCCTGCCTGATGCTGCCACGTAGCCATCACTTATTGAAGCAGGCAGAAACATTGGCTGTCCCCAGTGGGGACAAACACATGGGGAGAGCTTGACACGGTGGTGGAGACTCTGTCTTCTAATGCAAAGCTCTAACTTCTCTGTGCTTGTGTCTAGTCCTCTTCTGGTAAGGCTTCTTCATCTGTTTGGTGATACTGCTGCTGGATGGCACGAGGGCACTTCAGAAGGCTAAGGACTGCCTTCACTAGGTCCTTCTGAGAAAAAATGTATGCAAGTTCTAGCTTTTCCAGCTTTGATGATAGATATGGAAAAGCTAGAACTATATATATATATATATATAGTTACATATATATATCTGCCTAACTCCTCCTCTGGTGTGTTTTCAGATAGGTTTGTGGGTGGGCTGCCTCTGGAGGAATACAGAAAGTAACACCTGCTACAGGAGAGGCTGCCCACTTTAGCTGATCATGGGGAGCAGCACAAGTTCTAGGGGCTTACAAGTCCTGAAAGCAGGAGGCATAGCTGCTGTGAGAAGAGAGTGTATTGGGGATGAGTTTTGGTGTGGACTGGCTGCCTGTCTGTGACACCACGTGCTTTTAACAGCCATATTTTTGATAAAGCTATCCCACAATGTTGAAAGCCCTGACACACTTCTGTGCTTGTGATTTGTCTCTTCACACATTCATGTTTGTTACACAGAGATGCACAACTGGCTGTCCTGTTTTTCCTTTTCTTCACAGAGCTTCAGGTACAGTTTTCACAGCTATTGATGTGGCAACAGGGCAGGAGGTAAGATTTCGTGTGCCTGGCAATGAAAATGTATAAATCTTCTTGTGTGTGTGGTGGAAGTGATTTGACTAGATTTCTTTCTGTGTCCCCCATCTCTGCTATCACCTCCCAGCAGCATGCTTGTCATAGTCAGTTGTAACAGTGTGTGCCTTGTTCTGGAGAGATCAGATGATGAAAGCTAAAAATAGAGTTTTGTCTGTCCACTGAGAAGCTGAGGGAGTGAGGTGTTCCAGAAATGGGCTTTGCAAACGGTTTGCGCTTCAAGAATTGCAGGCAGGGTTGTCCTGCATTTCCAGAAATAAAACTCTGTTTAGTCTTTGCACCCTTATCCTCTAGTTCAGCCTCAGTAGAGGTGATGGAGGTGCCTGTCTGTATGGATACAGTACGCTCAGTATGATTCTTGGCTGTAGTTAGAATGTCTCCTCCACGTTGGGCTCTCTGCTTTTACTCCTTGGTGCCTCCCAGCTGCCCTGGTGAAGTTGGTAACATCAGCAGCACTCTGCTTTTTTGTCATCTAGTGATCATCTCTGGTTCCCAGGGCTAAAGTTTAGGTATTATTTTCTTCTCTTTAAATTCAGAATTCCTTCATTTTCCTTTGAATGCCTGCAGGAAGCCATTCCTTCCATCACCCATCAGTAGTTACCTTTCACCAGCAGCCACGTTTACCTAGTGTTACTCTAGTGGAGCAACAAAGGATGATCCTTTTGGTCATCTCAATATCTTATCCCTTGATTTGCTTTCTATCTGCTGCAGTACTTTGTGTCCTCTTACTGACTGCAGCATAAATTGGGTTCCTTTCTTAGGCCTCCTCTGATCTTGTGTGGTGTGCTAAGAGTTGGTTGCTTGCAGTCTTCATGAGTTAAAGGGATGCAGTACTCTGTCTTCCTCAGTGCTTAACGTCTGAGGATGGAATTGGGTCTGATCAGTGTGGAGAACAGAAGGCCAAAGGAGGATTTTACTGGTGCTTTCAACTCCTGAACGGGAAAGGTGCAGAGAACATGGAGCTAGACTCTTCCTAGAGCTGCCCAATGACAGGATGAGGTAACAGACAAAATTACTGCTGGAAGAGAAATTCTGGTTAGATATTAGAAACTATTTTTTCCCCTCACAGTCAGAATGGGTGTGGGAGCCCTGGGCCAGGCTGCCCAGGGGGTGTGGAGTCTCCATCTCTGGAGATACTCCAGCCCCATCTGGACACCGCCCTGTGTGCCCTGTCCTAGGGACCCTGCTTTGGCAGGGGGTTGGACCCCATGGGCTCTGGAGGGCCCTTCCAACCCCTGGGATTCTGTGAGTGTGGGACAGGAGACCAGAGAGGCTGCAGCATATCTGCTCGTTGAGATCTCCACTCAAACCTCAGGCACACAAGACCTGTAGCAGCCTGCTCCATGTTGGCTGTACTTTGAGCAAGGGACTGGACTAGATGACCTCAGAGGTCCCCTCTAATCTTCATTATTTTATGATTCTCTGCCACAGGTCCTCATCTTTTAATGCCCTTGGCAGTATGCTAGCAGGAGATGATACTGGTTCTTGCATTTGGTTTTGGATTTGTGGATAGGTCATCATGTGAACTCCAAACTGCCTCCTCAAAATGCTGCAGCTAACATAGGACATGCTAAAATCTGGAATAGTTATCCTTGTTAGGTGACATCCTGGGTAAAATAGCTCTGTATCTTCTTTTCTCTCCTTGGGGTAATTCAGTGGCTTAATTGCTTTGAGAGCAGATCCTTCTGCCTCCCAGCATCCCTTGTACCTAAGCACTAATCTGGTCAGAATACAGACAAGCAAATTGCTTTGCCTTGCATCTGAAGGCTTGTGTTGTCTCTCTTGGTTGCTACATGCTTCTCTTCTGCTCTGGGTCTGCTGATAGGAAATTGGGTGAGTGTCTGTGTATTATCTCCTCAGTGTTTCCTCTGCTGCCTGTTCTGGCCTTCATTATTGTTTGTGGAGCTTTTGAGCTGCAAGGGGGCGATGTTGGCAACGGGTGCAAGTTGTGTACTCATCAAGGTGTATCCTGATAACGTGCCTGCTGACCTCCTCCAGTCCTGTTACAGGATGTCTTCTAACTTTTCCCTCTATTAGAAATAACCAAAAGGTTTCCATACTCAAGCCATTGTTTTGTTTTGTCCTGTTCAGGTTGCTATAAAACAGATAAACCTGCAGAAACAGCCCAAGAAGGAGTTGATTATTAATGAGATCTTGGTAATGAAGGAGCTAAAGAACCCCAACATAGTCAACTTCCTGGACAGGTAAATGTGGACAGCTGGCTGATGCCTTCATCTCCAAGGATTTTACTTGGAAGGGTGGTCAGATATTGGAATGGGCTGCCCAGGGAAGTGTTGGAGAAGCCATCCCTGGAAGGGTTGGAGAAGCCATCCCTGGAAGGGTTGGAGAAGCCATCCCTGGAAGGGTTTAAAAGAAAAATAGATGTCATCCTTGGTGACATGGTCTGGGGTTGGACCTGGTAGGGCTGGATAGATGGTTGGACTCGATGGTCTTGAAGGTCTTTTCCAACAGAAACCATTCTGTGATTCTAAGAGGCTTTAACTTGATGTGCAGACCCAGACTCTGTGTGCCTAAGGGTCTTGTGAGCAAACAGGGCTGTGTTGAGACTGTCACCTGAAAGAAGAGGAAAAAGTCATCTGTTCTAGAGAACAGCCTTGATGGTTCAAGGGAATGGATTAAAGCTAAAGGAAGGAGGGTTTAAATTGGATCTTAGGGGGAAGTTCTTTCCAGAGAGAGTGGTGAGAGGCTGGAAGGGGCTGCCCAGAGAGGGGGTGGGTGCCCCATCCCTGGGGGTGTCCAAGGCCAGGTTGGATAGGGCCCTGGGCAACCTTGTGTAGCTCCAGGCCTGGAGGTTGGTGTCCCTGCCTGTGGCAGGGGGTTGGAGCTCTGTGCTCCTTGGGGTCCCTCCCAACCCAGCCCAGTCTGGGATTTAGTAAGGAGCCTTCTTCAGTGGTGAAGGCCATACTGCACGTCGTTGGGGATTGCTGGCAGGTGAGCACAGCTAGAGCAGTGCCTGTGTTGTGCAGGGTGTGCAGGGGGTTATCCTGCCCATTGAGACAGTGAGAAACACACAGATGTATTGTCAGCCTTTGCATTGCAGGCCACCTTCCAGAGATGACCTTTCTCTGCACAAAGTGCATATGAATCATTCCCTTGAGCAGCTCCTAGAGGGCCTCCTCCTCAGCTCTCCTCTCTGGATGGCAGCAAACAGGCATTTCTCTTTCATTTTCTGTTTGCAGTTACCTTGTAGGAGATGAATTGTTTGTGGTGATGGAATATCTAGCTGGGGGCTCGCTGACAGACGTGGTGACGGAGACGTGTATGGACGAAGCCCAGATTGCTGCAGTTTGCAGAGAGGTGAGTAGTGGAGCTGGGTGGCTTGAGGAATTGACCATGCACTCTGTTCCCCTGGGGTTTCATGTGCTTAGGGCTGATCTCAGCGATTCCCACTGGATCTGTTGACTTGGGAAGAATGACCTGGCTTGCCTAGTGCTGGTGACTGTGATGAAACCTAGTGCTGGTGACACCAAGGTGATGAAAATCCTGGTTGAAGCTCAAGGAAAGGCAACAAATCAGTGAAATCCATAGTGACTGCTCAGCTTTCCTTCTGGATTTCACAGAAAAACAAGTTATCCAGAAGATTGTAGTGAAATAATAATAACCCAAGGAAGCAGAATTACAGAAAATAGCAAAATAAATTAAGCTGGGAAGATCAGGGGGCTTTGCAAGTGCAGCACCCCAAGACCAATGGGAGTTTTGAGCCTGGTGTTTGGGAATGCTGGGTGACAGAGTGAGTAACTATTTCATTTTTGATACCTGGCTTGCCTAGTGCTGGTGACTGTGATGAAACCTAGTGCTGGTGACACCAAGGTGATGAAAATCCTGGCTCTGAAGTTCAAGGAAAGGCAATAAATCAGTGAAATCCATAGTTCTGTGACTGCTCGGCTTTCCCTGTGGATTTCACAGAAAACCAAATTATCCAGAAGATTGTAGTGGAATAATTTGAAGGTTGTGGTGAGATTTCAGATGGGACAGTTAAAAATAGCTGATGTCACAACTTCTCAGTGGTTTCTGCCCTGAGTCAGAGTGGTGGTACCCAGCTCAGGCATGATTTATTGCAGCAGCAGGAGAAGTAATCATGTTGCCTGCTGTGCAGGAGAAACACAGGCTTTTAAAAGCCCTGGCTGACTACATCAAGGTGACTACATCTGCTTCTGATGACTCAGGCAAAGGGGAGGGGATGGAAAGTGACTTGTACATCAACATGTGTGGACAAGTGGTAACTTCCTGAGAAGCCAGACCCAGAAGCAGAGAACTGACAGTAACTATTTACTGTAACAGCAATTAACCTTCCTGAGGAGAAAGGTCTAATGCTGAACTGTTGCACTTCTTCAAAACTCTGCTGCCTGCTTCATCAGGGACTAAAACAAATGACAACTGACCCAGAAAACTCATGGGGACTACATATCCCTGCCAAGCTGTGGATGGTAAAGCTTCTGCTTGTGCTCAAGGAGAAGCAGCTTGCTTTGTTTTTTTAAATTCTCCAATAGCAAAAGTAAATGTCATGATGTTTTTTAGGCAGGAATTTAGTGTTGAAGGTGTTAATTTAAAACCAGTGCTAAACCAGTAGTAGCAGCTTCCTCAGTGAAGAGGTTTTACAGCTTTCACCCTTGCTTGTGTGTGAAGAATGAAGCCTCCCCCTTCCCCAGTCCCTCTTGGCAAGACTTCAGGCTAAAAAGCTGTCACTTCATGCCATACAGCTCCTCTAGGATTTGTGGTGGGTACCAGAATTAACCTCTGGGGTTCTTGGGTGCATCTTGGGTGGTGACTGGCTAACCAGGAGTTTAATGATAGCTGAGAAACTCCCTGATGAAATGAGATCTCCAGAGTCTCTTTTTTAGCACAAGAGCCTCCTCTGCTGGTTGTTCTCAGTAATACCTGTTTACACCTTGTGCTGGCTGAGGGTGTGAGCGTTGCTTTGGAGGTGGTGTTCACCTACACAAACCGTGTTTCCTCGTGCTGGTTTCCATTTATTTACTTGCTTATTTATTTATTCTTCCTCCCACCCAGTGCTTGCAGGCTCTTGAGTTCCTCCATGCCAACCAGGTCATCCACAGAGACATTAAGAGTGACAACGTGCTGTTAGGGATGGATGGATCAGTGAAACTCAGTGAGTACCAGACAATCCTTTACAGCATCCTGTAAACTTCACCTCAGAGAGTGTCAATCAGTAGAAGGAGAGTTGGCAGAGAAAACTGGAGGTGAACTTTTATGGACTGTGAGTAATCCTGTGGGGACAGGGTGTGTAGCTGGCCTGCAGTGGGTATTGAAATTCGGGGGGGCCCTAGGACTGAGGCTGTGGACGTGTCAGATGAGAAGGGTGGTGAAGCAAACCTCTTGCCACCTGAATACATTGGCAAATATGAAGTAACTGGTGCTGTGCAGTGAGGCAAAGACATGAGTGATGGCAAGAGAGAAGCTGCAGTGGCTCTGGTAGTCTCCTCAGGTTGTCAGAAGGCCGCTAACGAGGGTGTTGTGTGTCATTAACCATTTATCTTGGAGTCTGTGCTGGGGTCTCTTTCTCTTGGACTGAAAGTGTAACACACTTTGTTAATATATATATATAAAAATCAGGAAATGAAAGAAACTGCTTGCTTTCCAGGTAATTATGAGGGAGGGGTGGACATGTGTACAGCAGGTCAGGTTCTGGTGTGTGGAAATGTCTGTGGCAACCAAAAATGTGTGAAACCACCTGAAGAACTGGGCAGGGCTGTTGGAGAGGTGAATTTTCTGACACACACAGTGCAGGAGTGTGCAGAGCAGAAAGCAGCCAAAGGGTTAAGGGCTGCTGCTCTCACAGGTGCTCTGAAGATGGATCTTAGCAATATTCCCTGCTCTCCATGGCTTGCAGTCTGATGTTGGCTATGAGCTGGACTGTGAAGGGAGGCTGAACCTCCCCAGTGTGCTGAGCAGCGGTGCTGCTGCTTATGCAGGAGGTGGTTTGGGGGGGATGTGTGTGTGTATGTGTGTGGGGGGTTGTTTTTTTCAAAGGTGTGATGTGGCTGTGCACAGACTCTGTGAATTCAGAGGCTGAACGTGAGCCAGTAGCTACCATAGAGCATGTGGCTGAGAGGCCTTCTGGAGAGGGCACTAAATAAGCTCCTGAAACCAAAGGAGAGTGGCAGAGGCACAGGATTAGCATGCTGTATTAAAGGTGTGTCGGTCCCAGGAGGCTGGGGAAGATGAGAAAGGAAGGAGAGGCAGGAGGGAACAGCTTGAGCTCTACCTCTCTGCCTGTAACCACTACGTACCTACACATGCAACTGGTTGGTGGGACTGTGTGTAACAGCACCTTGGCTGTCTCTTCGCTCCTTGCTGGTGGCATCGTGAGGAAGGTTGGTAGGTCAGGACACACAGGCTGCTGCTGCTTCTCTGGCATGTCCATTGACATAAACACCTCAATAAAGGCCAGAAAGTGCTGGTGAGAGGAGCTCAGTGGCTGCTAGAGGTTTGATTATTTGGGGGGGTGGTTGTTTTTTTTGTTCCTAGCTTGGTTTTTTTTTTCCTCTCAGCATCCTGACAGTTGGGTGGGGACATCTGAAGTTGTTCTCTAGGTAAAATGACCCTTTCAGCACTGTGTGGTGTAACACTGTCAAAACTGACTCAGAATTTAAAATTCTCTCTCTCTCTCTCTCTCTCTATCTCTCAATTTTAAATTCTCTTTCTCTTTCTCTCTCTTTCTCTCTCAAACTCAGTGTCAATGATAAGGTAAAAATCTGTCTCCTGCCTTAACTGTGTTCTTATTGATGCTTTACATGCCTGGGAAGTGGGAGTGCTGCAGCTGGATAAAGTAACATGATGGAACATGCATTGCTGCTGCACCTGAAGGCTATAGGAATAGGTGACTCTTCTTGTTTTCTTGAGTGTGGTTGTCCAGTAGTTACCTTGTGGAGAGGTTTGTTTGTCCAGGCTCCTTCTGCTGAGTGGAGTAGCACTTTGTTTCTCTCAAGCCTTGTTCCCATGTCTCTGTCAGCTCTAGTACCTGTGTTTGACAGCCAGATTGCTGGGACAGGTTGAATTTGGTAGCTGCACAAATTAAATCTGTTGATCTGGGCAGAAGCCCTGGGTTGTGGATTTATGTTTTCTGGATCAGGCTGCAGAGGGTGCCATGCACAGATCACCTGCCTTCTGCTTGAGTTTAGTTTATTTTCCTTTTTTTTTGGGGGGGGGGAGGAGAGGGGGGCTGTTAATCAGTCTCAGAATCTTGAAGACTGGGCAAAACACCATTCTTCTCTGGGGCAGTACTTGGATCTCTTTTTCCAGAGGACTAAAAGCCTTATCTGCATTCCATGGAAGCCTGCCCTGCTCAAACACCTTCAGGTTTTCTATCTTGCACATCTTGTAGTGTGATAAAAATTTGGGAGGGGGGGATAGGGATTAAAAAGGAGACACACACACCCCCTCATCCCTCCCCTCATCCCTCCCCTCCCAAGCCCCTCAAAGGTGGAAGAGTGGAGTATGTGTGTATAGTCATAGAGATGTCTTCTAGGAAGCTGGCTTGCTTGGGGTGCACTGATATTTTTTAACTTCTCCAATGTTCTGTCACCCTGCAGCCGACTTTGGTTTCTGTGCCCAGATCACCCCAGAGCAGAGCAAGCGCAGCACCATGGTGGGGACTCCCTACTGGATGGCTCCTGAGGTGGTCACCCGGAAAGCGTACGGCCCCAAGGTGGATATCTGGTCTCTGGGCATCATGGCCATTGAGATGGTGGAAGGAGAACCCCCATACCTCAATGAAAACCCCCTAAGGGTAAGAAAACCTAGTGTTATGGCTACAGCTGTTTGGGGGTGTTTATTAATGAGCAAACACTGGCCAGATGGTGGGATCTACGTTAAGAAGAAAAGCCCCAACAAGCTGCTTCATTGCAAGAAGACTCCTCCAAAATCATAGAATCACAGCATCTGTAGGGGTTGGCAGGGCCCTCCAGAGCCCATGGGGTCCAACCCCCTGCCAAAGCAGGGTCCCTAGGACAGGGCACACAGGGTGGTGTCCAGACGGGGCTGGAATCTCTCCAGAGAAGGAGACTCCACACCCCCTGGGCAGCCTGGCCCAGGGCTCCCTCACCCTCCCTGGGGAAAAGTTCTTCCCCAGGTTGCTGGGGAACTCCCTGGGCTCCAACTTGCAGCCATTGCCCCTTGTCCTGTCCCCACAGACACTGAAAAGGGGCTGCCCATTTCCCCCTGCAGCCCCTGCTTAAGATGATTATAAACATTAATTAGGTCCCCCCTTAGTCTTCTCTTCTCCAGGCTGAACAGCCCCAGCTCCCTCAGCCTTTCCTCACAGGGGAGATGCTCCAGGCCCTTCAGCATCTCCATAGCCCTAAAGGAACAGAGCTGTGTGAATCTGCAGTCAGCCCTACTCTGATCCATTTTTTTCCACATTTAGAAGATGAGTTGAACCTCATTAGGTGAGGTGAACCTAATGAGGTTCAACACTGTGAAGTGTCAGGTGTTGCACTTGGGCTGGAAGAATCCCAGACATATTTATAGACTGGGAGAAGAGCTCCTGGAGAGCAGCCCTGCTGAGAAGGACCTGGGGGTTCTGGTAGATGAGAAACTTCCCCTGAGCCAGCAGTGGCTCTGGCAGCTGGGAAGGGCGGTGGGATCCTGGGCTCCATCAGCAGAGGGGTGGCAGCAGGGACAGGGAGGGGATTGTCCCTCTCTGCTCTGCCCTCCTCAGGCCCCAGCTGGAGTCCTGTGTCCAGAGCTGGGGCCCCAGGACAAGAAAGATGTGGGGCTGTTGGAGAGGGGTCAGAGGAGCCACGGAGATGCTCAGAGGGCTGGAGCAGCTCCCCTACGAGGAGAGGCTGAGGGAGCTGGGCTGGGTCAGCCTGGAGAAGAGAAGGCTGTGGGGGGACCTCATTGCAGCCTGCCAGTCCCTGAAGGGAGCAGAGGAACAGGAGGGGAATCAGCTTGTTCAAGGGCAGAGCCTGGCAGGACAAGGGGGATGGAGTGAAGCTGGAGGAGGGAAGGGGGAGAGGAGATCTTAGGGGCAAGTTCTTTCCAGAGAGAGTGGTGAGGGGCTGGCAGGGGCTGCCCAGAGAGGGGGTGGGTGCCCCGTCCCTGGGGGTGTCCAAGGCCAGGTTGGCTGGGGCCCTGGGCAACCTTGTGTAGCTCCAGGCCTGGAGGTTGGTGTCCCTGCCTGTGGCAGGGGGGTTGGAACTCTGTGCTCCTTGGGGTCCCTCCCAACCCAGCCCAGGCTGGGATTCTGGGATTCTATGATTGGGTTACCTGCTTGTAACTCAAACGTTGGGCTCTGAGCTCAGTCTTCTTTGAGGGAACTGGAATCCATCAGGTTATGAAAAGAGCTCTGTCTGTGTCAGAATCTGCTGTTTGCTTTGCCAAGTTGACCACCTGTTGCCACAAGAATCTTCCATGTTGTTTTGCTACTGGCAACAACAGGTCAGGACTGTCTAGAACTGTGGTGTTCCCAGTTTGCCATCTGTCCTGGTTTCAGTCAGGACAGAGTTAACTCCATTTGTAGCAGCTGATGGGATGCTGTGTTTGGGAGTTACAATGAAAGCAGTGCTGAGAACACCATCTCACCAGGGAGAGAAGTAGGGGCTGCAGAGCCCCCTCTGAGGGACTGCAGCCAGCTTCTTGCCAAGGTTTGGCTCAGTTTTATACAACCCCTCCTCCTCCTTTTGCAGGCTTTATATTTAATAGCAACTAATGGCACACCAGAGCTCCAGAACCCTGAGAAACTCTCCCCAATATTCAGAGACTTCTTGAACCGATGCTTGGAGATGGATGTAGAGAAAAGAGGATCAGCCAAAGAACTGCTGCAGGTGAGGGGAGAAGCAAGGACCAGGCAGCAACAAACAGCACTTCCCAGCTGCTTTTAAACTGGGTTTTTCACTAATTCACTGTGTTTCTCTCTCTCCTTTGGCAGCATCCCTTCTTGAAACTGGCCAAACCGCTCTCCAGCTTGACACCCCTCATCCTGGCAGCCAAAGAAGCCATGAAGAGTAACCGCTAACATTCCTGCCACAGCCTTCCTCCTCCTCCTCCTCCTCCTCCTCCTCTTGATGATGATGATGATGATGTTGTTGTTGTTTGTATTTTACAAATCTTTATAATATATGAAATTGCTACACTTCTTGGGGGGGGGGGGTGGGGAGGAGGGGATTTTGGAAAGGGGGGAGGGGGTGGGGGATGGAAAAAGTCTGCAAAAGGGGGGGGGGGGAGGAAACAACCCCCACCTCTCATCCAGAAGACACCCAGAATAAATGGTGGTGACTCTAGTGATCCCTGTCTAGGATCCTGAAGGAACAGAGGACTGAATTACTGCTTGGGGTTTTTTTTGGGGGGTGGGGGTCTCCTTTTTTGTTGTTGTTCTCTCCAGACAGCCCAGAAATGCCACTTACTGTGCCAGGGGGTTTTGGGGGGGGGGGGTTTAATGACTTTGCTGTAACAGCTCCCACTCATTGTACCCTTCCTGGGTACTTCCAATACTTGAAGGCCAGATCCAAGCTTTCAGAGAGCAGTCCTAACTTTACCTGCTGATCCCTTTGGCTCTCCTCTTCCTCCCCTCTGCCTGTTGGCTTTTAAATCTCTCTAGGAAGCTCCCATATGACTAAATCATGGCAAGTGTGACACATGTGAAGGTACATCTTGCCCCTCTTCTCTTCTGCAGGTTAGCTGTTCCTGTGCTGTAGAATTGTCAGCTTGGCTACTCAACAACTGGTCTTGAGATGTGGTTGGCTTGGGTTTTTTTTGACCATGGAGACGGGGGGGGGGGAAGAGATTCAGAGAGAAGAGAAGCATCCACCTGTTTCATGCCTGTGCTCTGGGGACTTGTCACCCAAGCTGTGGCTGCTTTGTAGACCCTCAATGGTTGCTCAAGTCTTTGGATGTTGGTTTGTGGCTCTGTAGGTAGGGGGTCAGGTAGTTTATTTATGATCAGATGATCAGCTGTAGTCAGGGCTAGGAAAAAAAAACCAAACCCAAGATTCCACCTGTCTTCCTGTCTGCTCTTTGCCTTTCCTGATAGATTTGCTGGCCAGAAGCTTAAGGGATGATGTGCTTGGTGTGGTGAGTGGTTCAAAAACATGTATTATTATCAGCTCTGACTGGGGCTTTGGAAGCTACGCTGGTGCCTTTGACTTTTTCACTTCCCTTCTTTGTATCAAATCCATTTTTGGTGTCTATGATGTCATTTTTCCCTTCCTCCCTCCTCAAGAAAACGATGCATCAGCCTATGGAGTTGTCAGAATTTAAGTATTAGAGGTATTTCTTCCAGTTTTGTCCATGCTCCATTTGTACTCATGAGATGGGAAGAACAGATAGTCAGATCTTGAGGACACTTGAAGGCACAGGATTGATCCAAACAGAAAATGATGGACACTTGGAAATGCCAAAGTGCAGCCCTGAGAAAGAGGGAAGCTGGGAGGAGGGGAGAACGGTGCCCATCAGGTGTCCTTGGGGCTTGTTTGGCTGGGTTGAGGCTGAGGAACCCTGATGTGCCCCACACCGCTCCTTCCTCGCTCAAGACCAGCTTGGGGTGGCTGGAAGTCATTCAATGCAAGAACAACAAGTGCCTCCCTCCAAAAAAGGACAGCAGGCACCTCCAGCAGTTGGGCTCTGGGGGTGTTCCCAGGGGGCCTGTGCCCTGGCTGCTTGTAGTGCTGCAGTGTGTGTGTGTGTTTCAGCTTCCCCAAGCAACAGCCGCCTGGAGTGAGAACGGGACTGCAAGGACAACCATGGCTTCAGGGGGATTGGCACTGCCTTCCCAGTGGGGCAGGACTGGGATGGAGAGGGTGATGGCTGGGCATGGCCAGAGGGCCCTGAAGAAACACTTCTCTCCTCCTTTTTTTGCACACTTTTACAGGTAGAAGGAGGAAGTCCTCTCCAGATAACCACAGTATTGGGGTAACAAGAGAGGGAACTACATTCTGGGGGGACCAGTGGCCAAGGTATGACAAAACCCACCTTCCAGCTGAGAGAGCAGTGGGTCTCAGAGCAGCAGAGCCTTGTTTGTGTTAGGTAGGGATGGAGGGGAAGCAGGGCTAGGGGCTGGTGGCATCCCCCTGGCTTCCCCAAAACGGCCTGGTACCCACCAGGTGCTGGGTGAAGGGAACCACTCCTTCCAAGGAATAAAAGCCCTCAGGGTGAGGACAGCTGTGCCTTGAAATTCCAGGCAAGGAAATCTTAGATGGGTTGCCCAGGCAAAATGTGTTGCAAGCCCTGGAAGCTGGAAACTTGCTGTCACAGGGGAGAATAACCCCTGGTTCCAGCAGGCCTGGCTCCCAGCTGAAAGGAAAGGAGCTAGGAAGCTTGGCTGGGATGAAACCAAACTAAACCCTGTTGTAGCAACGATTTCCTCTTTGTCCATTGCTGGCAATGGACTTTGTGAAACTCCTTGTGCCAGAGTTAAACTGGGAGCTTTTCCTCTTCTTTTTTATTCTTGTCTTTTTTTGGTTTTTTTGGTTGCTTTGATGGCACCATCTAGACATGGGATAAATGAGGGGTGGTGTAAGCTAGAAAACCAAGAAATCCTAAGTAATTTTAACTTATTAGTTCACTTTTATTGATGAATGAGAATGGTTTAAAACATGTATTACACAATTTGTCCAGTTTAGTCTACTTAGGGGATGATTTCCAAGCTTTCAGCTGCCTTAGCACACAAAACTTGGCCTAATCCCCAGTCTATCTTGGTGACCTGTGGTGGTGTTTAGCTCTGAGACTGAGAAGCATCCCTGCTTCCCCTTCCCCACCTGGTGATGTCATCGTTATGTGGTGAAGTCCCTCACCTCCCACTGCCAGAAATTGGGAGAGGAGAGACAGGAGAAGGTCCCTGCTCTGTGCTGTTGGGACTTTGTGGGTCAGGCACCTTGTCTCTCTCTCAGTGCCAGATGGGGGGGTGTGCAAGATGGAGAAAGGCAACCCTGGTTTTCTCCCTGAAGGCAGCAGGTGAGAGTCCCTAAGACTTGCTGCAGCCCAGTTGCACCTCTGCTCTACCCTTAGGGCAGGCAGAAACCAGCCCTGGTTGGGAGTAGATGGCTGGATCTACCCTTAGGGCAGGCAGAAACCAGCCCTGGTGAGAGTAGATGGCTGTAAGGGAAGGACTGTGTCTGGGATTGCTGCTCTCCAGGGATCCTGAGCCTGGTTTCACTGAGGGATGCCTGTGGTTTGCAGCATAAGGGGCAGTAGTGAGGGAGTTGGGGGTGTGGAGCCAGGCACTGTGAGGTGGTACAGGGAGCATGACCAACCCCTGGGGTTCTCTCCTTGGCAATGTGGGACTTCCACCTGCCTTAGGTATTAATGAGACTAATTGGAGGCTCAGAGGGAGGTGCAAAATGCAGGGCTGGAGCTGGTGGGAGAGGCTGGGTCCCTGTGGGTGGGCTGGGCAGGGAGAAAGGAGGTTGGGAAGGGTGTCTCCAGCTGGAGTTGAGTCAGTGAAGGTCTCTGGCCTGTTTCTCCCCTCTGTCCCTCATGCTGTCAGTGGAAATGGAAGTAGGTGCAAGCTTTTCTTTTCATTTTTTTGAACTGTCCTCAGATTTTAATGTTGCCTTTTTGTGTAATTTAATCCCATTATGTTATTTAATTGTTACTGCAATATTAACTACTGTATTTGTTGACTTTGTTAATAACTGTTCTTTCAGGGCTAGAAATAAACTTTTAAAAAACATTTGGGTGTATTTCCCCCTCTCCCCCCTCTCCCCCCACTTCCCCCATCCCAAGTTTTCCACCTTCAAAGACAAGAGTAGCTGGATAGAGTCCAAGCTTAGATGTCTTCATGAGATTAACAGAATGTGTTTGCTTGTAATTAAGGTTCTTATGGATGCTTTGATTATTGTGGACATCATTTTATGCTGGCCTAGCCTGGCTCTGATAACAACTCACCAGTGTCTGTGCTGACCTCCTGCTAACCACCAGCTTTCCTTGCTGCCTTGTGCTGCTGGCACAGAAACACTCTGAGTCATTGACTGGTGGAGAGAGCAGCTCTGAAACCCACCCACCCTGGGAGAGGGATCTTGTGAAGGGAGCAAAGCAAAGAATGTCTCTGTCCATCAGTCACACCTCCCACCAGCCCTTCACCTAAGGCAGCCCTTTGGCAGCTGCTGGGCTGGGACTGATGGGCCAGTAAAAAGTGACCGTGGCAATGAGGTGATGTTCCAGGAACTGTTTTGAAGAAGACTGCCTTCTTGCACTGTGGAGATCATCCAGGAGCCCATATAAAATTCCTTGTATCATGAAGGCAGGGGAAGGATAAGAGAGAGGGGAACCACTCCTTTCTTCTGTCAGAGGGAGTCTGGCTGTTGGGATTTGAACCTGTGCAGAAGGATTTTTAACTTCTAATGATGACTGAAGGATCATGTTCCCTCAGTAAGTTTGCAGAGGACACTAATCAGGGAGGAAGTGTTGATCTGCCTGAGGGTAGGGAGGCTCTTCAGAGGGATCTGAACAGGCTGGACTGATGGGCTGAGACCAACGGGATGAGGTTTACCAAGGCCAAGGGCAGAGTGCTGCACATGGGACAGAACAACCCTGAGCAGCTACAGGCTGGGGGAGACTGGCTGGAGAGCTGTCAGGCAGAGAAGGACCTGGGGGTGTTGGGTGACTGCAGGCTGACCATGAGCCAGCAGTGTGCCCAGGTGGCCAGCAAGGCCAACGGCATCCTGGCTGGTGTCAGACCCAGTGTGGCCAGTAGGTCTGGGGAGGGGATTGTGCCCCTGGACTGGGCACTGGGGAGGCTGCACCTCGAGTGCTGGGTCCAGTTCTGGGCTCCTCACCATCAGAAGGACATGGAGGTCCTGGAGTGAGTCCAGAGAAGGGCAACCAGGCTGGGGAAGGGGCTGGAGGGCAAATCCTCTGAGGAGCAGCTGAGGGAGCTGGGGGTGTTGAGCCTGGAGAAGAGGAGGCTGAGGGGGAGACCTTCTCCCCACCTCCCCTGCCCTGCCAGGAGGGTGCAGAGAGGGGGGCGCTGGTCTCTTCAGCCAGGGGACAGGAGCTGGGACAAGGGGCAATGGGCTCAAGCTGTGCCAGGGCAGGGTCAGCTCAGCTGGGAGGGCAAAGTTCTTCCCTGGCAGAGTTGTGGGGCTGTGGCACAGGCTGCCCAGGGAGGGGCTGAGTCCCCAGCCCTGGGTGTGTTTAACAGAGGGGAGATGAGGTGCTCAGGGATCTGGTTTAGCTTAGGATGGGAATGGTTGGACTTGATGATCTTGAAGGTCTTCTCCAACCTTGTGATTCCTCATTTGTGTCTAGGTGGTGTGGGGTTTGGGGTGGCTCAGATGGGGCTGGGACAATCCTGTCCTGGATAAGTCACTAGCAGTAGGAGTGGAGATGTCGTTGTGGCTCAGGTGACATGTGCAGGGAATGGCATGTGCAATGGGTGGCACTGCCAACCAACAAGGGAGGGCATGCTCCAGGCAAGGACAGGAAGCTGTCACCAAGCTGGGCTGCCAAACTGCCTGATGATGGACTTTGCTTGGGGCTTAGAGCAGCTGCCCTCAACAAAGGTGAAGTCCCTGCGTGGTTCCTGGCTTTCAGAGTGTCCCCTCGTGTCCCAGGCTCTGGGACTGGGGGGAAAGTGGCATTTTATGGTGACAAGTAGGAATAAAACAAGGGGGTTTGCTCCATCTCAAAGACCTGAGCAACTCCAGAGAGCAGCTGCAGGCTCTTGGGTACAAATCATAGAATTGTTGGGGTTGGCAGGGCCCTCCAGAGCCCATGGGGTCCAACCCCCTGCCAAAGCAGGGTCCCTAGGACAGGGCACACAGGGCGGTGTCCAGACGGGGCTGGAATCTCTCCAGAGAAGGAGACTCCACACCCCCTGGGCAGCCTGGCCCAGGGCTCCCTCACCCTCCCTGGGGAAAAGTTCTTCCCCAGGTTGCTGGGGAACTCCCTGTGCTCCAACTTGAGGCCATCACCCCTTGTCCTGTCCCCACAGACCAAAATGCCAGGGCTTGGAGGCTGGGTGGAGGACAACTTGCCTGACCTGGGTGTGAGCAAGGCCGTGGGGCCCCTGAGGTGTGGTGTGGAGGAGAAGGCAGCACGTGCAGCGGTTCCCAGGCCTGTGGGGCTGCGCCACGTTTGCTTACAGGCTTTATACAGAGGAGAAGCTTTCTCTGCTGCTTCCAGTCCATCCCAGCCTGTGCAGCCTTTGCTATGGCTGGCCTCAATGTCTCCATTGCCTTTTTCTCCCTGGTTGTTGGGCTGTGCCAGGGGCTCAGGTGGATTTCCAAGAGGTTTCTGTCCCCCAGACTATACGGCTGCCTTGCCAGAGAACTTGCTGGCTCGTTACAGTTGTGCACAAGCTGCCTTGAGCTGAGGATGCTGGTGGAGATCGGGCCGTGGGGTGGTGGCTTTGGCCTGGACGTGGTCCTGACTCTGCTCTTCCTCCTCTCTGTGGTCCACGGCGTCTCTCTCGACGGAGCATCCGCCAACCCGACCGTTCCTCTCCAGGAGTTCCTGCTCCTCCAGTCCAGCCTCGGGGCAACTGCTGCCAAGCTCCTGGCCCAGGGCATGGGTACTGGGATGGGCTGGGCCCTCACCAAGCTGTACTGGTCCTGGGAGCTGACGCCTTTCCACCTCATCCAGAACCTGATGGCGTCGGAGTGCAGCTCCTCCATCCGCACGCCTCTGCACCACGCCGCCTTCGTGGAAGGCACCTGCTCCTTCCTGCTCCACCTCGTCCTTCACAGCTTGCACCAGAGTCACCCAACCTGCCGTGTCCCTGCCCTGGCAACGGCTGTCACTGTCCTGACCTATGCAGGTGAGCAGCCTTTCCCTACACCATGTAGAACAGGGCTGAACGCGTGGGGGAGGAACTGGCCTTTCTCATATTCCAGGACTTGAGAATGATCACCCAGGAGTGTGTTTTGTACTTATCTGGAGATGAGGACAGCAGTTTAGGGTGTGGGGACAGCAGTTTAGGGTATCTGGGCAGCAGGTGAAACACCTCAGCCCCTGAGGAGCCCCAGACTGGGAGCACTGTCCCTGAACACACCCCACACCCCCCACAATGCAACCTCAGCTCCCATGCTGAGCTCTTCTGCTTCTTCCTGAGGTGACAGGGTGGGATTGTACAAAGCTGGGAGGAGTGGGTGACACGCAGGAACACTGCGCTGCCACCCAGAGAGACCTGGCCAGGCTGCAGAGCTGGGCAGGGAGAAACCAGATGAGGTTCAACACAAGCAAGTGGAGAGTCTGGCACCTGGGAAGGAACAACCCTTCCTATCAGGACAGGCTGGGGGTGACCTGCTGGAGAGGAGCTCTGGGGAGAAGGACCTGGGGGTCCTGGTTGGTGACAGGGTGGCCATGAGCCAGCAGTGTGTCCTGGGGCTGAGAGAGCCAATGGGATCCTGGGGGGCATCAGGAGGAGTGTGGGCAGCAGGTCCCAGGAGGGGATCCTCCCCCTCTGCTCTGCCCTGCTCAGGCCCCACCTGGAGTGTTGTGCCCAGTGCTGGGCTCCCTGGGAGAGAAAGGACAGGGATCTCCTGGAGAGAGTCCAGAGGAGGCTCTGGAGATGCTGAAGGGCCTGGAGCATCTCCCCTGTGAGGAAAGGCTGAGGGAGCTGGGGCTGTTCAGCCTGGAGAAGAGAAGACTAAGGGGGGACCTAATTAATGTTTATCATTATCTTAAGCATGGGCTGCAGGGGGAAATGGGCAGCCCCTTTTCAGTGTCTGTGGGGACAGGACAAGGGGCAATGGCTGCAAGTTGGAGCACAGGGAGTTCCCCAGCAACCTGGGGAAGAACTTTTCCCCAGGGAGGGTGAGGGAGCCCTGGGCCAGGCTGCCCAGGGGGTGTGGAGTCTCCTTCTCTGGAGAGATTCCAGCCGCGTCTGGACACCGCCCTGTGTGCCCTGTCCTAGGGACCCTGCTTTGGCAGGGGGTTGGACCCCATGGGCTCTGGAGGGCCCTTCCAACCCCTACAGTTCTATGATTCTATGATTCCCTCCCCACCTTGCTGCTGTTCCCACGGCAGCTGCTGGAGCTGGGCCATGGAGATGCTCGGGGCAGGCAGGAGGACTCATGTGTCTCCTGCTCCAGCTTTCCATCGGCCTTCCAAAGGATGCAAGTGAGACTGATGACTGTGTCTGTGTCCCCACACAGCTGAGCCCTCCACAGGAGCCTTCTTCAACCCCGCCCTGGCCGTCGCTGCCACCTTCCACTGCTCCGGGAGCAGCTTTTGGGACTACGTCCAGGTTTACTGGCTGGGACCCCTGGCAGGTGAGCTCAGCCTGGGAGGTGCTGGGGGGCAGGGGAGTGGGCAGGGCAGGAACGATGTCTCACAGCCTGGGGTAACACAAAGGGCTGCATGGGGGCCTGGCCAACAGCAGGCATCCTTTTGTGCCCCCCTTCCCTGTGACTGGGGTCACCCCTTTGCTGTCCATGGCTTCAGTGCCATTTCTGCGTGGCCTGTGGGGCTGTGAGTCACAGGGTCAGAGTCACACACTCACCAGGTTGGAAAAGACCTTCAAGATCATCAAGTCCAACTGTCCCTGTCCTGTGCTGACCCAGATCCCTGAGCACCTCATCTCCCCTCTGTTAAACACACCCAGGGCTGGGGACTCAGCCCCTCCCTGGGCAGCCTGGGCCAGGCCCTGACAACTCTGCCAGGGAAGAACTTTGCCCTCCCAGCTGAGCTGACCCTGCCCTGGCACAGCTTGAGCCCATTGCCCCTTGTCCCATCTCCTGTCCCCTGGCTGAAGAGACCAGTGCCCCCCTCTCTGCACCCTCCTGGCAGGGCAGGGGAGGTGGGGAGAAGGTCTCCCCCTCAGCCTCCTCTTCTCCAGGCTCAACACCCCCAGCTCCCTCAGCTGCTCCTCAGAGGATTTGCCCTCCAGCCCCTTCCCCAGCCTGGTTGCCCTTCTCTGCACTGGCTCCAGGACCTCCATGTCCTTCTGATGGTGAGGAGCCCAGAACTGGACCCAGCACTCGAGGTGCGGCCTCCCCAGTGCTGCCCAGTAGAGGTACTGTGCAGTACAGTACAGTACAGGTGCAAGTCAAGGTGAGCCTTGCTGTGCTATTAAACCCACAATGGTTTAATTACTAATTTCATTTTATTAACTTAAATTAGCCTGAAAGTGACCCAGCCAGGGGCTTCCAGTTGCTGTCCCCGGGGGCTTCAGCTGCTCTTTGGTTGTGGTGAAGGTTGTGCAAGGCCCTGAAAATCACTGCTGTGCCTTGGGGAAGGTGGGGGGCAGGGGAGGGGGATGGGGGGGGGTTGCCCCAAGCAGCACACAGAAAAGGGGTCCATGCTTTGGTTTCAGGGATGCTCGCTGCCCTCTTGCTGTCCCGAGGCAACATCCCCCTCCTCTTCCAGAGAAACCTCCTCTACAGCCAGAAGAGCAAATACAAGATTCCCAAGGCAAGGGTGACACAGCACCACACAGGAGGAGAGGGGAGAAGAGCAACTCCAACACCTGAGGGGTGAACATGGGCCAAGATGGGGAGGGGGTTTCCCTGCTGCCCCTCACCTGGGAACAGGTTGTCCAGGGGGAGGATTCCCCTGCTCATCCTGCATCCTCCCTGGTGGGAGCTACAGGGTGAGATTTGTACTGGGGGAGGGATATTCCAGGGGGAGGATTCCCCTGCTCATCCTGCATCCTCCCCAGTGGGAGCTACAGGGTGAGGTTTTTACTGGGGGAGCAGGGGAGGGGTTGGTAATTATGGGCCAAGATGGGGAGGGGTTTCCCTGCTGCCCCTCACCTGGGAACAGGTTGTCCAGGGGGAGGATTCCCCTGCTCATCCTGCATCCTCCCTGGTAGGAGCTACAGGGTGAGGTTTTTGGGGGGAGCAGGGGGGGGTGTTGGTAATTGTGGGCCAAGATGCAAGATGGGGAGGGGGTTTCCCTGCTGCCCCTCACCTGGGAACAGGTTTTCCAGGGTGCAGGATTCCCCTGCTCATCCTGCATCCTCCCTGGTAGGAGCTACAGGGTGAGATTTGTACTGGGGGGAGGGATATTCCAGGGTGCAGGATTCCCCTGCTCATCCTGCATCCTCCCTGGTAGGAGCTACAGGGTGAGATTTGTACTGGGGGAGGGATATTCCAGGGTGCAGGATTCCCCTGCTCATCCTGCATCCTCCCTGGTGGGAGCTACAGGGTGAGGTTTGTATTGGGGGGAGCAGGGGTGTGGGGGGGGGGTTGGTAATTGTTTTTTAAAGCATTGCAGAGGAATCAGCTGAGCTGGCCCTTGCAGGCTGTCTGAATCCCTGAGCTCCCTTGGGAAAAGCTTTGGAAAAATCTCCCCTGGAGAGCCTGAAATGTTTGGAGCCTCCATTGCTGGCTCAGCAGGGGGAGAAAAATAAACCCTCATGCTTTTGCATAAATTGCTGGTTGACTTGTATTGTCAGGAAGGCTCCAGAAAGCCAGGACCATTACATGGGTGGGCCTGAGCAGCTCCCAGTTTACTGACCGGTGCAGTACTGGAAATAAGCTGGCAGGGTCTCTTAGAGCCATAAAACCAAAGGCTGAACCAGCAACTGCCTGGGAAATGTGGGATGAGAAGGGGCTGGGGTGTGCTGCACCCTGGGGGTCTCTCCATGGGGCTGAGAAGGGGCTGGGGTGTGCTGCACCCTGGGGGTCTCTCCATGGGGCTGAGAAGGGCCTGGGGGTGGGATACCCCCTGCATGCTGCACCCCAGGGGTCTCTCCATGGGGCTGAGCAGGGGCTGGGGCGTGCTGCACCCTGGGGGTCTCTCCATGGGGCTGAGAAGGGGCTGGGGCGTGCTGCACCCCAGGGGTCTCTCCATGGGGCTGAGCAGGGGCTGGGGGTGGGATACCCCCTGCGTGCTGCACCCCGGGGGTCTCTCCATGGGGCTGAGCAGGGGCTGGGGATGGGATACCCCCTGCGTGCTGCACCCTGAGGGTCTCTCCATGGGGCTGAGCAGGGGCTGGGGGAGGGATACCCCCTTCATGCTGCACCCCGGGGGTCTCTCCATGGGGCTGAGAAGGGGCTGGGGTGTGCTGCACCCTGGGGGTCTCTCCAAGGGGCTGGGGTGTGCTGCACCCCGGGGGTCTCTCCAAGGGGCTGGGGTGTGCTGCACCCCGGGGCTCTCTCCATGGGGCTGAGAAGGGGCTGGGGCAGTCCTGCAGTGCAGCATCCCTGAGACCCTGGGCACAGCTGGGTGCTGAGCTGCCACCCAGAGGTGTCCCTGCCAAAAAGGAGCCGGTTTTGCAGGACAATCCGCTCCTGGTTATGGAGGGGAATAAGGGAAGTGGCACCTGGTTCAAATCTGGAGTGACCTGAGAGCCTGGGAAGGTGCTGGTGCAGGTTTGGTACCCAAAAATGTGGTAGCCACTGCCCTGGGTGCCAGCCCTGCCCCTCCCTGCATCCCCACCATGTCTCTGGTGGGTTTGGGGAGGATGACCCTACCTGTGGGCTGCCCATCTCCCTTGTGGGGTTACCCACAGGCTGCCCAGGAGCTGAGAGAGGGGAGCTGGGCCTCTGCCAAACATGAGACCATGCAGCAGGGGAAACCTGGGAAGAAGCTTTATGGAACAAACAGCACCTCAGGAGCCGTGCAGCAAATGCCCCCAGAGCAATGACCCTGCATCCTGCCTGGCTGGATGCTCATCACTGCCCAGTCCCTGTGGGGAAGGGCAGTGGGAACATCATCTGGATCTCATCCCCAGTTAAACTGAACTGGAGATGGGGCACCTTCAAATGGAGACCAAAAACCTCTGAGGCTCCCCCTTGGGTGCCCAAGGGAGACCCTGGGATGCTCAGATCCCACCCAGCAATTTTTTGTCAACCTCCTTTGGTTTGGAAATCCCAAGCTGAGGCCTCAGTGGGTCCAAACTGATTTGCTGGCTCTGCTTTTGATTTGAGGGTAGGGGGAGGATGTGCAAAGTAAGGTTGGCTCTCCCAGGGCAACCTGTTCTTGCATAGAATATTCCTACAGCTGCTCCAAGCAGAGGGTTGGGGTGTCTGGGTACAGGAATGCTCACAGGAGGGTTGGGGTGTCTGGCTGCAGAGATGCTCACAGGAGGGTTGGGGTGTCTGGGTAACAGGGATGCTCACAGGAGGGTTGGGGTGTCTGGGTAACAGGGATGCTCACAGGAGGGTTGGGGTGTCTGGGTACAGGAATGCTCACAGGAGGGTTGGGGTGTCTGGGTAACAGGGATGCTCACAGGAGGGTTGGGGTGTCTGGCTGCAGGGATGCTCACAGGAGGGTTGGGGTGTCTGGGTAACAGGGATGCTCACAGGAGGGTTGGGGTGTCTGGGTAACAGGGATGCTCACAGGAGGGTTGGGGTGTCTGGGTAACAGGGATGCTCACAGGAGGGTTGGGGTGTCTGGCTGCAGAGATGCTCACAGGAGGGTTGGGGTGTCTGGGTACAGGAATGCTCACAGGAGGGTTGGGGTGTCTGGGTAACAGGGATGCTCACAGGAGGGTTGGGGTGTCTGGGCTGCAGGGATGCTCACAGGAGGGTTGGGGTGTCTGGCTGCAGAGATGCTCACAGGAGGGTTGGGGTGTCTGGGTGCAGGGATGCTCACAGGAGGGTTGGGGTGTCTGGGTAACAGGGATGCTCACAGGAGGGTTGGGGTGTCTGGGTGCAGGGATGCTCACAGGAGGGTTGGGGTGTCTGGGTAACAGGGATGCTCACAGGAGGGTTGGGGTGTCTGGCTGCAGGGATGCTCACAGGAGGGTTGGGGTGTCTGGGTACAGGAATGCTCACAGGAGGGTTGGGGTGTCTGGGTAACAGGGATGCTCACAGGAGGGTTGGGGTGTCTGGGTAACAGGGATGCTCACAGGAGGGTTGGGGTGTCTGGGTAACAGGGATGCTCACAGGAGGGTTGGGGTGTCTGGGTACAGGAATGCTCACAGGAGGGTTGGGGTGTCTGGGTAACAGGGATGCTCACAGGAGGGTTGGGGTGTCTGGGTAACAGGGATGCTCACAGGAGGGTTGGGGTGTCTGGGTAACAGGGATGCTCACAGGAGGGTTGGGGTGTCTGGGTAACAGGGATGCTCACAGGAGGGTTGGGGTGTCTGGGTACAGGAATGCTCACAGGAGGGTTGGGGTGTCTGGGTAACAGGGATGCTCACAGGAGGGTTGGGGTGTCTGGCTGCAGAGATGCTCACAGGAGGGTTGGGGTGTCTGGGTAACAGGGATGCTCACAGGAGGGTTGGGGTGTCTGGGTAACAGGGATGCTCACAGGAGGGTTGGGGTGTCTGGGTGCAGGAATGCTCACAGGAGGGTTGGGGTGTCTGGGTACAGGAATGCTCACAGGAGGGTTGGGGTGTCTGGGTAACAGGGATGCTCACAGGAGGGTTGGGGTGTCTGGGTAACAGGGATGCTCACAGGAGGGTTGGGGTGTCTGGGTGCAGGGATGCTCACAGGAGGGTTGGGGTGTCTGGGTGCAGGATGCTCACAGGGCACATGGGTGCTGAACTCGCTGCCCAGCCCCACGGCGTCGGCTCTGGGGTAGGATGCTGGCCCTGGAAACGCAGCATCCATCATGGAACCACAGGCTCAGGGGGCAACACCGTTGATTTTCTCCCCCTCCTTCCTCCCTCTCCCCCCAGGACATTTCCAGAGACACAAGGTTGGTTTCTTGGGCTGCTGGGGTGATCACCTCCCAGGCAGGCTGCTGTAATGAAGGGGAACTGAATAGAAAGGAGGGTGAGTGGTGCTGGGTTTAGTTAGGAGGCTGCTTTTCCAGCACGGTGTGGGGAGGTGTGGAGGAGCTGGCTGGCCAGGCTCCTTCCCAAGCTGTGGATCAAGCTCTGTGGGCCCGATGTACAGCTTGGCCCTGTGCTGATGCAGCCCCTTCTCCTCTGGCCGAGGACCTGGGCTGCCCTCTTGGTTCTGCCCCTCGCTGCTGGAGGCGGTGCGGCGCCCCAGGTCGCCTCCTCCGAGCCTTCAGCCACCAGTCAGAGGGTTCCCCCTGTTTGCTCAGGGCCTCCCCTGGAAGGGGGTTGCAATCAACCTCCCCCTGCCCCCAGGACTCCCCGAAACATCCCTTCCTGCTCCACAGCAACTGCAGCCTGCAGCACCCCAGAGCTCGTGTGTGGTCTTGCACAGACAGAGGTGGCCTGGGGCTTTTGTGGGCAGCAGCGTCCCAGCCTGCTTGCCCCCACCCCCCTCTTACCCCCCGGGGCAGAAGCAGCCCCTGAAGCCAGGAGGTGAGACCCTGGCTGTCCTCAGCAACCGGAGAACCATGGCTGGAGGGGACAAGGAGGCCAGGAGGTGAGACCCTGGCTGTGGTCAGCAACCGGAGAACCATGGCTGGAGGGGACAAGGAGGCCAGGAGGTGAGACCCTGGCTGTCCTCAGCAGTTGGAGAACCATGGCTGGAGGGGACAAGGAGGCTCAGTTTTGGGTGCCCTCCAGCCTGTGGTGCAGGGCATTGCCCTGCTGAGAGGGAGCGAGCTGCTGGGTCTGGGGGGCTTCTGGGCAAACTGCTTCTTGTAGAGAGCACTGCTGTACTGCAGCTCTGGGGTCACCAGCCGCCGGCACATGAGCTCCGTCTCATGATCCAAGCCCTGCTTGAGGTTGTAGCCCAAGATCCTTGCGTTGCCATGCTGGAGTGGCCGCAGGGAAGAGTCCTTGATGTCCTTTGGGGCCACGCTGCCCATCCCTTGCAGGCAGGTCCTCGCCAGCTCCGCCTGCCTCTCCCGAAGCGCCTTCACTTCCCTCTGCATGCGCTCCCTGCCGAAGTCCCGCTCAATCCTTTCCCAGAAGGTCCTGTTGAAGTGGGTGTAGATCTCCCAGTCCAGCCTGTTCCAGTCCTTTATCTTCTCCACGATGGTGCCTGAGAGGGGGACTTGGTGCTGCTGTCCCTGATGTTGAGCGGGAAGGAGACGATGCTGTCCAGGTCCCAGCACAGCTTCTCCTTCAGCAGCACCATGGACTCGTCGAAGTACTCGGAGATGAGGAGAAGGTCAAAGGAGGCCTCAATGGCCTCCAGCATGAGCCGCACCCGCCTGGTTGAGACCTCTCCGTCGGGGTTGAAGCCGAAGTCGAAGGTCATGAGGTTCCTGGCATAGTGCCTGTCGCTGCCTGCGGGGTTGTAGTAGCGGTAGGGCTGGCTGAGGAACTCCTCCAGGCTGCGGGCGCGGGAGAAGGCCGACGTGCCCTTGTAGTAGGCGAAGGAGGACTCCATCAGCTGCACGGGGTTCCTCAGGATGGAGAAGTAGATGGCTGAGGGGGACACCACCTTCTGCACCTGCAGAGAAGGAAAAAAGGGGTTCGAAAGGCCGGGGTAGGGAGAAAGGACCCGCTCCGCTGGGAAGCGGGAACGCTCGCTGGGGGCAGAGATAGAGGGGTTTGGGGAGAGGGGGAGGGGGTTGTCAGGGTGCAGCTCATCGAAGGAGCGGTCCTGTCAGCTGTAGGGAGCCCCACAAGAAGTCCATGGGGACAGCATTGACCCAAGCTCCCTGCTATCTCTGCCCTATCTCTTTGCCCTTTCCCAGATCCACACAGCCAGAAGGGTGGGCGCTGGGCACGGCTGACCCGAGCTGATGCACTTAAGGCCTTCTCCCCTTGCACCTGGTACCCTCTGGGTCTGCAGGGAGCAGGACACCTCCAAGGACCCACCAGACAAGAGTAAGAGGATTGTTGCTGACCAGGACAGACACTTGTCTCAGGTCACAGCACAAAGATTCATCAAACCTGCTTACAGAAGCTCTCAGGAGACGCACGTAACATGTAAGGTACCCAGGGGAAACCTTTTGTCTCTCTTCAGCTTCACCCCTGAAGAGTTTATGTGCTCTACAGGTGTCCTACCTTGCTCCCCACCAGCCCCCTCTCCCTCCCCTGTTTGCCCCCCTCCCCAAGGTGTTGTGGCTTTGCCTGTACCTCCGGCTGCAGGAATCTCATGTGGTGGCAGAGGATGTTGAAGTGCCGAGGGCTCCTGGGGGAGAAGCCCTGCACGAACCTCGCCATGAAGTGCTGCGGGTAGAAGAGCTGGTTGCCACCCCCGATGGGGAAGGCGAAGGTGAGGTTGTGTGTCTCACCAAAGCGGAAGAGGATGTTCATGACAGTGCTGCTGGCACTCTTGTGGACCTTGAGGAAAACAATGTCAGTCTTGGGCTCACATGTCTCCTTTTTGGAAGGCCAGAGGGGTCCCCTCTTGACTTCTCCAAGAGTCACCTCATCACCCTTAGAGGCTTCTGTCCAGCTTGGGAGAAATCTTCTCTCTAGGTTTGTCTTGTAGAAGTCCTCTGCCTGTGGAGGTCGAGCTGAATTTGGCAAGGAGTGTTTAGGCAAGGTGCCCCACCAATGGTGGGGGGAACCCATGTCTTGAGGCTGAGACTGGCTCTGTGCCACCACCTGCATGGTCCCTGGGGGTGATGGTCTCCTCTGCTCCTCTGTGCTCATCCTGTTTGCAAAAATTACAAACTTGCTGGTGGTGACAGCTCCAGCATCCCCCAAAACTGCAGCGATCATCCCAGGAAGACTTGGAGAAGGACCCTCTCTGGTTGCTTTCCTCAGGCCAGGAAGCTGGGATTTCAGCCTCGTGGCCGAAGGATGGGCTTCAACCTCCTTGCTGCTCTCCACAGGCTGCCACGTCCACTGCTCCTCTCGGATGCCTGGGCTGCTTTCCAGTGGGGTCTCCTGGCTGAAGTACAGGTGCATCTGATAATCACCCTGCGTGCTTGCAGCTGAAGTGGGGTCTGGCACGGCTTTCCTCTGCCAGTGCTGGGCATCGTCCTCCCACAGCGGGTCAGGGCTCTGGAGGGCATGGGTGAGCCTCTTCTGGCCGTGGTCTGTAGTCTGCTGTAGGGCACGCTCCAGCTCACACTGGCAGTTTCTGTAACAGGGAGAACGTGATGCTCAGCGCCTCCTCCGCAGCCCAACAACCCCCCTTCCCTGCAGACACCCCCAAGTGTGTTCCCCCTGTCTGTCTTGGGGTGGGTGACGTGGCTGGTGGGCGTAGGACCTGACCGTCGCCCTGGGAGGTTGGGTTGGGTACAAGAAGAGGAGGACAGGTCAGCAGTGATGTAGTTATCCCCCTGTCCCCCTGGAGAACCGTGTGCTAGCAGGAAGGACCAAAGCAAGAGAAGGCAAGGAGAGAGAGGATTGTGTGGCCTGCAGAAGCAGGAGGAACGTTTGGAGGTGACACCACACTGGGAGGAGGATGTGTGAGGGCTGTAGAGTTTTGAGGCCAGCAGGGACAAAGCCCAGAGCAGCCTGGTCTGGCCACAGAGCAGAATCAGCTCCAGCCAGGGTGTAGGTGTTGGGTGGAAGAACCCTGGGGGGCGGTCTTCTCCCACCTGGGTTTTCCTCCCTGTCTAAAGAAGACATTGTTGGGTGGTTTTCAGGAAGGTGATTTGATGATTTTGAGACCACCTTGATGGTCAGCAGAAGGCTGGAGGATGAGGTGCAGGTTTGCAGCCCTGCTTGGACCCTACCTGGGAGGCTGCAGCTTATCCATGGCTTGAAGCGTGATGAAGAGAAAGATGAGGAGGCTGAAGAAGACCCAGAGCCGACCTGGCTGACACCTGTATACTGCTTTCAACTTCCTGCAAGGGAGCAGACAGTTCAGACCATTAGTAGGTAGAAGTTCATAGAATCATACAGTGGTGTCAGTTTGGGAGCAGAGCTCCTGGAGAGCAGCCCTGCTGAGAAGGACCTGGGGGTTCTGGTAGATGAGAAACTTCCCCTGAGCCAGCAGTGGCTCTGGCAGCTGGGAAGGGTGATGGGATCCTGGGCTCCATCAGCAGAGGGGTGGCAGCAGGGACAGGGAGGGGATTGTCCCTCTCTGCTCTGCCCTCCTCAGGCCCCAGCTGGAGTCCTGTGTCCAGAGCTGGGGCCCCAGGACAAGGAAGATGTGGGACTGTTGGAGAGGGGTCAGAGGAGCCACGGAGATGCTCAGAGGGCTGGAGCAGCTCCCCTACGAGGAGAGGCTGAGGAAGCTGGGCTGGGTCAGCCTGGAGAAGAGAAGGCTGTGGGGGGACCTCATTGCAGCCTGCCAGTCCCTGAAGGGAGCAGAGGAACAGGAGGGGAATCAGCTTGTTCAAGGGCAGAGCCTGGCAGGACAAGGGGGATGGAGTGAAGCTGGAGGAGGGAAGGGGGAGAGGAGATCTTAGGGGGAAGTTCTTTCTAGAGAGAGTGGTGAGGGGCTGGCAGGGGCTGCCCAGAGAGGAGGTGGGTGCCCCGTGTCTGGGGGTGTTGAAGGCCAGGTTGGCTGGGGCCCTGGGCAACCTTGTGTAGCTCCAGGCCTGGAGGTTGGTGTCCCTGCCTGTGGCAGGGGGGTTGGAGCTCTGTGCTCCTTGGGGTCCCTCCCAACCCAGACCAGGCTGGGATTCTGGGATTCAAGATTGTTGAGTCCAACACTCTGTCCAGCCCTGCTAGCTCCAACACCAGATGTGCGCGTGAGGCCGAGGGGAAAGAGGCACTGAGGCCTTTAAAATGGAATTCTTGTTCCCCAAGGTTAAGGCCCTGTTTCGGCAGGTGAGAGAGGTGCGGAGGCAGCGATAACCAGCGGGCCTCAGAGGCCGCGCTCCGGCCGCGTGGCCTAGTGGAAATTTCCAGCCGCGACACAAGTATCGCTGCGAAGGGTAAACAGCGATAACCACAGCCTGCCTGGGCTGCTGAGGGATGCCTTGCTGGCACGGCCTGAGCTCCGCTTCAGCGGCACGCACCGGCTGCTGGCACCCGCCCTGCCCTGGAAATCCCGCGACCCTGTCTTTCTAAACAAGGACAACAGCGCTTTGTTCTCCCCGCTCCCCTTGAGGCCTGCTGCCGATGCGGCCCAGCGCTGGGGGCTTGATGTGGTGCTGCTGTGCGACCCCTCTGCTCTGCCCTGCTCAGGCCCCACCTGGAGTGTTGTGTCCAGTGCTGGGCTCCCTGGGAGAGAAAGGACAGGGATCTCCTGGAGAGAGTCCAGAGGAGGCTCTGGAGATGATGAAGGGCCTGGAGCATCTCCCCTGTGAGGAAAGGCTGAGGGAGCTGGGGCTGTTCAGCCTGGAGAAGAGAAGACTAAGGGGGAACCTAATTAATGTTTATAAATATCTTAAGCAGGGGGTGCAGGGCAGCCCCTTTTCAGTGTCTGTGGGGACAGGACAAGGGGCAATGGCTGCAAGTTGGAGCACAGGGAGTTCCCCAGCAACCTGGGGAAGAACTTTTCCCCAGGGAGGGTGAGGGAGCCCTGGGCCAGGCTGCCCAGGGGGTGTGGAGTCTCCTTCTCTGGAGAGATTCCAGCCCTGTCTGGACACCGTCCTGTGTGCCCTGTCCTAGGGACCCTGCTTTGGCAGGGGGTTGGACCCCATGGGCTCTGGAGGCCCCTTCCAACCCCTACGATTCTATGATTCTTTTCCTGGTGTCCTGGTTTCAGTGGTGAAACCATGACACCTGGCAAAGTATGAACCTTTTTCCTTTAGACCACTTTGGTAATGGATATCACTGCTAAATAGTGATTTCTGTTCTGTTAACTGGCATGGCTTACAAAGAATAAAGAAGAAGAAACCCCTCAAAACCTCTGTCTGTGTAAGTTCAATTTTCATCTCCTATCATCTGCCCTGTATGGGAGGTGCCTGGGTCTTTCTTTTGAGGCCAGTGAGGTGGCCAGCATCTTGACTTACTGGATGTTCAGGGGGGTGGACCCCATGGGCTCTGGAGGTCCCTTCCCACCCCTATGATTCTGTGACTGTGATTTTTCTGTGAGCTGGCTTCTGGCCTGCTCATAGCCCACTTACCCTGGCAGCGCAGCTTCTTCAAGTCGTCAGCGCTATGGCGGTTTGGGTTGCACGTGGGGGGTTGTTTGGGCCATGGGAAAGATTGCCACGGGACTTGGTAGGGTTTGCTGCAAGCCGTGGTGGAGCTTGATCGTGGTCTTAGTCTTAATCCTAAGCGGAGCAGTCAGGGGACTAAGCTTCCTAAAGGGGTGGTTTGTACCAGTAATTCGGTTACATCCTCTGTTGTTAGCTTCTCCTTGGTTGGAGTCCACCCTGCAAGCCCCAGGTGTCTGCTCTCAGAAGGAGGCAGCAGGCACGGGCTGCTTTGCTGAGCATGAAACGGAGGGAAGAACTTTAAAAGAAGTTTGAAATTTGAGCAGTCCTTGCCTGGAAGTCACCCTCTGACAGCTGGTGCTTGGCCATGGTGCCCACTTCCTTCCTTCTGGACCCAGGAAGTGGGCCTGGGACCACAAAGACCTGCTTATTCTGGAGCTTCCTCATCTCCGTGGTGCTTGTATCTCCTACTCTGGCTGTCTTAGGACAGGTGAGAGAAGTGCTGTCTGGATGAGTGAGCGGTGCTGCAAACGTGGGCTGTCTGAAGCCGTCCCGTGCATCCCGTTGGTGCTGGTCGGGAATTTGGGTACACTGGATTTGTTCCAGAAGGATAAATGAATCCATCAAGGGCTGCGGCCAACCGCGGTTTGCTTAGTGCGGCACCGGCTCGGTGGCTGCACGTCACCTTGGATGCTTTTGGGTACGGTTCTGCCCTGCTTCCAGGGGTGTCATGGAGCTGGAACAAGAAGCTCCTCCTCGGAGGCTTTTAGTGTCTAAAGTGCTCAGGGCTGTAAAGGCTGGGAAGTTTCAGGTCATGGTGGCACTACTGAGGATTCAAAAGGTGGGTAATTACTAGCACGGTGGACCAGCTAATTGCCAGAAGCATGACTTCCCCAAAATCTGATGGCAGCTCAGAGGTTCCCATGTGTGTTTTCCAGCCGAGTAGCAGGCTGCCCATCTCAGATGGGAGGACATGGCTCAGTGCCTGGCCGTGCAAGCAGCACAAGGAGGTATGGCATCCAACAGATCTGATTTGGCAGTGCCAAAAATGCTTCAACAGTGCTTAAAACACCAAGGCACATGAAAGAGAGAGGGTTGAAGAGGAGACCCGGGGCTGCCACAGAGCTGCTGGGAGGTACAGCTTGCTGAGATAGCCCAGTGAGGAAGATCCCTGATGGACAGAGAGAGAAGGCAGCAAAGGAAGAGTTGCTCCAGGGTGAAGCGATGCTGCTGGACAGATCTTGATCCAACACTCCCACCACCGAAGGCCCAGCTGGTGATCTCTGTCTGCCTAGCCAGCTGAAGAAAAGCACTGAGAAGGCAACAAAGAGCTAACTGACTGTGCTATCTATGGATGCACCCAAACTCTCCCTTTGGGGAGATCTGCCTGAGCACCCAATAGTGAAAGCAGATGGATGCAATGCTTCCCTGGCCAGCAGTGCTGAGATCCATGGCATCTGCTGCTGCTGTGGTGTCTCTACTTCGGGCAGAGATAACGCAGCTGGCTTAGGAAAGCCCCCAGGTCCACCCCCACCACAGCTCGGCACGTGGCAGGTGCTGCAGGAGTGTAGAGGAAGGCTGTCCTGACTCCAAATGCTCTCCCCTGGCAAGAGGGATGTGCTGTGAAATCAAGCCTTGCCCTTCCCTGCTTCTCATCCATCCTCTCCAAAACAGAGGCTGCGGAAGAGCACGCTGCACCCCAGATGCCTTTGTTGGGTTTGCCACGAAAAAGACTTGCGTGGAGCCACACTTCTGCTCCTCATCCACTCAGCAGGTGATGGAACAGAGCTGGGAGTGGTGAGACCTCGCCTGAGGTGAGGCAGGGCGGGGGATCAGCACCCTGCTTGTCTCTCCAAGGTCTTTGCTGCTCTTCTCCCTTTGCGGTGTTGGGCCTTACAAGAGATGCTGTTGTCCTGTCCAGCGTGTTGGGGACACATCCTTCACGTGAAGGGAGAGCCCCATCCACCCAGACCCCCCTGCGTGCACAGCAGAAGAGGTCCTCTGCCTGTTCCACTCATCACTTCAACCTCCAGGTGCTTCTCAACACAGAGGGACCCACAAGGGTGCCCATCCTCTGGGTAGGGTGGAATAAAGAAAGGGAATAAAGAAGAAAGTCCACTTACGTGATCAGGTACCTTCTGAGCTTCAGCATGGTGAGCTGGAGCCTTGGCTGGGGAGCAGGTGGTTATCGCCAGGCTGGGAGAATGGAGAGCAAACACCCAGAGGGAGACTCGTTTGTGTGCCTGTGGCTGGTGGCCCCTCCCCGGGGGAGCGCCCGGGACGGCGAGCCCGCAGCAGACCTTCCCACCAGTGCCCTGCTCCCCAGTGCCTTCCCCAGGGAGTGACCAGCCTGCGCTCTGGTGAGTGGCACGTCCACACAGCCACGGGCTGGGGGGCTGCTGGCAGCAAGCTGCCTCCTGCACGCCGCTGCCACATCACCTAGAGCAGTGGGGAGGCTGCCCCGGGGGGCAGTGGCTGTGACACCCCTGTTTGCACCACTGCCTGACTCCTTGGTATCCCCCGTGGCTGTTGGTGTTCTGCTTTGACCCCTCATCTCCTCCTGCTCTGCTCTTCATGGTTGATCTTTGTCCCAACTCTTCCCTTCCCGTGTCCTGCCTGACAAGGCTGAGGACAGATGGTTTGGTGGTGGGTGTTTAACTCCTGAGAGTGCCTTTGCTGGTGCAGTCTTTGAGTCTGTGCTGCTGAGACCCTGTGCTGGCTGGGTCATACCTGTGTGGCACGGAGCTCATCCTCTCCTCCACCGCCTGGCTCCATCCACCCTGGGCTGGGGCTACAGAAATCCATGGATCCCTCCTCTGCTTCCCCTTGCCATACTCACTGCTCCAGGAGCAGCATTTACCCACCTGCTGCTCCAGCCGCTGCTTGGCACGTGGGTATCTCGTATCTGTCATCTTCAGAGTGGCCTCTGGTGTTCCCAACAAGCCAGTAATGTTCTCAACCCTCCGTGCTAGGACCGTGCTTGTGCCAGGATAACCAGGAGCATCACAGCCCTGCTAGGAAGCCAACTGTTTCCCAGTACCAGTAGTAAAATGGTCACTGGATCTACTTCTCTCTGGCTGGTGGACAGTGCAAGACGACTCGCAGGAGGACTGTGAGGCTGCCCTCCATGCTGGAGGTCCACAGCCAGTCCTTTGCTCTTCAGTAGCTTTTCTTTCACATCCTTCTACTTTGAGGCTCATCCCAGCATCCTGTACGGCATCAGCAAGACAGCACCATGGCTTGGCACGAGTGGGCACCCTAAGCCCAGGTAGTGGCACCTGGTGCTCCTCGGACTGGGGTGCCAGACACCTGTGGTGGTGGTGGAGATGGCAGATGTGTGGCTCCAGCTGTGCAGCAGCAGATCTGCAGGAGCAGGATCCCCATGTGCATCAGTGGAGAGGACCCTTGTGCTGTGTGCTTTTCCTTCACCCGTGCCCATGGGTCTCAGGTAAGGCATTCTGGGCAGGTAAGTCACCTTTAGCCCAGACCTTGGCGTTCTCAGGGGACAAAAGGGCCCAGCTTCCTCCCTTCCCCCTCGCAGGCAGGAAGGCAGCTGGGTCCCCTCACCCTGGCACAGGCAGGTGCTGCCTCTCCCCATCCACCTCATCGAAACCACAAGTTTACAGTGGGGCTGTTGTGTTCTCCACCCATCCTGCGCTCTGGCTATCTACCCAGGCTGGCAGCTTATCTGGGAGTCTGGGGCTGGGTGAGCGCTGTGGGTGAGCTTGCTGTTTGCAGGGTTCAAACCCCTTTCTGCTGTTGGGACTGAGGGATGGTGCCTCTTCCCTCTCTTCCCACCATGGCCCGTGCAGTCTGAGATGGATGAGCCTGCTTGGGGGGGCGGGGCTACAGTGATGTGGGGTGAGTGGCTGAGGGGTCTGCAAGCATCCCCCTGGCAGGACCTCAGGGAACATCCTACTTCTGCAGGGCACAGGCACCTTTGCCTTGGAGCATCTAGAAGCCTTATCAACGTGAGGGTGCTCAGACAGTCTTGATCTTGGTCCTCTTCGATTGTAACCTCTCCCTTGATTGTCACATGTAGGAATGTGCACCCCCTGAGTTGGGTGCATGCTTACAACCTGGGGATGGGCTGATCTCAGCAGAAGTCAGGTGAGATTTCCCAAAGATTCCAGTCCTTTCCTGTCCTCTGTCTCTTTCTTGGCCATGACTTGGCATCTCTGTGGAAGAGGAACTCAAAAGGCAAAGGTGCCTGGTCCTGCTTGGGATCTGGTGACAGCACAGCCTGTGCTCTCACCTGCCTGCGTGCTTCTTGTGCTGGAGGCCACCTTGGCAGACCTCAGCGGGAGCATCCCAGAGAGGCTGTTTTGGAGGGGGACCTGGATGGGGCGGGGCTCTGCTTGTGGACCAGTGTCCAGAGAGCCTTGGTGGAGAAGGTAGCCCTCTGAGATTACACCCTGTGGTCTCTTCTCTCCCACAGATGCTGGAGCAGGGGTCAGATGACAGGAAGGCAAATGTGTCTCTTCTCTTGAGCAGCAGAAGGTTCCCTTGTAGGAGGGATCGGGCTCTGTCTCTGCTAACCTGGCAGCTGGGTGCTGGTGGGGTGACCTAATGGGCTCATAGCTTTCATGTAGGTTCAAGGACTATCCTGGTGGTGCAGAACTGCCTCAGCTGCCTGCTGCTGAGCGTGACCCTCACACTGTCATGGTCCTGTAGTGGTATGTGCACCCCCTGAGTTGGGTGCATGCTTACAGCCTGGGGATGGGCTGATCTCAGCAGAAGTCAGGTGAGATTTCCCAAAGATTCCAGTCCTTTCCTGTCCTCTGTCTCTGTACTCTCTCACCTCCTTAAGATGATGAGCAAGGAGAGACACCCAAGACCTCGCTGCTCTTGTTCAGTGGCTTTCCTTCTTTCCTGCAGGGGCTGATGGAAGTTTTCTCCCAGGGTTTTGGACAAGCTGTGCCTGGGAAGCAGGCATCTCTGGTTTGTTTGCAAGCTGGTACCGTGGAGTTGAGGTGAAGAAGGAAGGTGTGGGAAGGTGACTGTGTCACCAGTGAGGAGGAGGAGGAGGAGAGGCAGCCTGCAACAGATGTTTCCAGCCTTGGGGGCTGGAGCAATGGGTGGTGTGAAGGAGGGTGCTGCCACCCAGAGAGACCTGGCCAGGCTGGAGAGCTGGGCAGGGAGAAACCTCATGAAGTTCAACAAAAGCAAGTGGAGAGTCTGGCACCTGGGAAGGAACAACCCTTCCTATCAGGACAGGCTGGGGGTGACCTGCTGGAGAGGAGCTCTGGGGAGAAGGGCCTGGGGGTCCTGGTTGGTGACAGGGTGGCCATGAGCCAGCAGTGTGTCCTGGGGCTGAGAGAGACAATGGGATCCTGGGGGGCATCAGGAGGAGTGTGGGCAGCAGGTCACAGGAGGTGATCCTCCCCCTCTGCTCTGCCCTGCTCAGGCCCCACCTGGAGTGTTGTGTCCAGTGCTGGGCTCCCTGGGAGAGAAAGGACAGGGATCTCCTGGAGAGAGTCCAGAGGAGGCTCTGGAGATGCTGAAGGGCCTGGAGCATCTCCCCTGTGAGGAAAGGCTGAGGGAGCTGGGGCTGTTCAGCCTGGAGAAGAGAAGACTAAGGGGGGACCTAATTAATGTTTATAATTACCTTAAGCATGGGCTGCAGGGGGAAATGGGCAGCCCCTTTTCAGTGTCTGTGGGGACAGGACAAGGGGCAATGGCTGCAAGTTGGAGCACAGGGAGTTCCCCAGCAACCTGGGGAAGAACTTTTCCCCAGGGAGGGTGAGGGAGCCCTGGGCCAGGCTGCCCAGGGGGTGTGGAGTCTCCTTCTCTGGAGATACTCCAGCCCCATCTGGATGCCGACCTGTGCAATACGAGTTGGGGAGCTGCTTTGGCGGGGGGTTGGACCCCATGAGCTCTCCAGGTCACTTCCAACCCCTGGGATTCTGTGATTCTATGAGTCACTGTAACATCAGCCAGCCCTCTGCCTGGCTTCACCCACACCTCACTCCTCTTCCTGTTGGGTGGGGACTCGTCTGGCTTAAAAACAACAGGGCAGAAAGCTGCACGTGGCTTCTCCTTTGGTCTTGGTGGAGGCAGATGTTTGCCACCAGCAAGGCTCCTCACTGAGCCCAGAGGTGTGAGCAGCTGCTGTTGGGCAGGTGGCACAGCACATCTCCTTGCCAAGGTGACAGCCAGCGAGGGCTTTCCAGGCACACGCAGGTCCCCAGTGAGGGCTGGGGAGCCTGAGCCACTGCTGCCACAGCCAGGTGTGGGAGGAAGGCCACCACGCAGCTCTGGGCCACATTCTTCCTTGCTTGAGGAGGAGGGGACTGACATCCTTGTGTGTGGGGGCAAGAGGGTGGGTACTGGAGGCCCAGGGATGTGTCTTGGTAAAGGATCTGCTTTTGGGGCTTTGCTGGAAGGGACCTGTAAGGCCCATCAAGTCCAATTCCTGGCTGGAAGGCCCATCAAGTCCAATTCCTGCCTGTAAGGCCCATCAAGTCCAATTCCTGCCTGTAAGGCCCATCAAGTCCAATTCCTGGCTCCACACAGCCCAGCCCAGTCAGAGCATGGGACTGAGCACATCATCCAGGTGCTTCTTGCCCTCAGCCCAGCTCGGGGCTGTGACCCCTTCCCTGGAGAGCCTGTGCCAGCACCCGACCTCCCTCTCAGCACAGAACCTCTTCCTGACAGCCAGCCTGACCCTCCCCTGTTGCAGCTTCAGGCTGTTCCCTGGGGTTCTGTCCCTGTCACCAGAGAGAGGAGAGAGATCAGCACTGCCCCTTCACTCCCTTCAGCAGGAAGCCACAGACCCCCATGAGGTGTCCCCTCAGCCTCCTCTTCTCCAGGCTGAACAATCCCAGGGGCTTCAGCCCCTCCTCATAAGAATTCCCCTCCAGACCCTTCCTCATCCTCGTTGCCCTCCTCTGGACACTCTCCAAGAGTTTTGTGTCCCTCTTGTCCTGTCTGCCATTGTCCCTGAGCAAGTCCTGATGGAGAGAAACTCGAGAGGGACCGGCTTCCCCCTCCCACCCTCAGCAAACTCCTGGCTGTTTGCTTTTCAGACCAGTTTCCAGACAGACCAGTTCACGGAACGATAATCTCTAGATGCCTTTTGGGGGGATCCAGTGGGCTGTGTTATCAGCAAGGTGCCAGTTTGCTTTCCCAGTCATTCTGAAATCTGTCACCTCCCCTTCCGCTGCTGGGCAGCCAGCAGCCCATTAGCATTGGCCTAAGTTGATACCTAGTTCAGGTTACTCTTTGTGGAACGAGTGAGACACGCTGATTTAATGGGTTCCTATTAACTTCAGCAGCTCTCCTGGGGACACTGAAGCCAGCCCATTGTGGTGTTTGGTACCAGCTCCCTCTGGAAGGATGCTCAGGGCCAAAGGGGGAGCGAAGTTGGGAGCGAAGCAGGGAGGGAGCTGAGCGTGGAGCGCTGCGGCTGCCGGGCTCTACGGGGTGCCCACCAGCCCCGGGGACCTTGTTCCCAGAGGGGTGAGGTAGAGCCAGAGCCAGGGCAGGGCTTCTGATGGCCGTGGTGGCTGGATGTGCTCAGGGTGAGGTGAGGAGGACATCGGTGCTGCTTGGCTTGTGCTGGGACTTTGGCCCTAACCATGCACCTGTTTGTTCTTTCATCTCAGTCACCTTATCAGAAGCCTTTGAACAACCAAACACATCTCCACTCACCTTGGGAACAGGCTTTGCCACTTCTTTTTTGGCTGGTTCTGTCTCCTTGCCAGAGACCTCCAGTAGATTAGAATGAATGCTCAGAAACCTGGGCTTTGTCTTGGAGCCTCTGAAGCCAGCAGGGCTCAGGCGCTGAAAGACCTGTATGTTTCAGGGTAGCTTGGATGTTAGATCCCTCAGGGCCTTGTAGGATCCAGGATCTTCTGAACTAGGCTTTTTCTGATGTCCCTCCGTGGAGATCTCCATGAGACATCATTTCTGACGTCTCTCCAAAGACATCAGGTTACGTGCTACTGGGAGGCCTTGATTGTCCATCTGTAGGTGTCTGGAAGCAGAAATGAACGTGGGCACCCCAACCACAAGATGCCACGGGCTCTCTGCCACAGCAGTGGAGAGAGGCAGCTCCCTTGGTGAATTCCATGTGGTTTAGTTTGTGCTGTCACTGGGCAGCACTGCAAAGAGCCTGGCTCCCTCATCCTAATTCCCTCATAGCAGATGTTTATGCACGCCTGTGAGGTCCCTCCCAAGACTACTCTTCTCTGGGCTGAACAGCCCTGGCTCCCCCAGCCTCTCCTCAGATGAAGGATGCTTCAGACCCTTCCTCACCTTTGCACTGGACTGGCTCCAGTGAAAGCATTTCTCTTGTACCTGGGAGCCTGGAGCTGGGCCCAGCACTGCAGATGTGGCCTCACCAGTGCTGAGTAGAGTGGGAAAGGTGGCTGCTGGAGCTTGGGCAGCTGTCTGTGACCTGAGGATGGCTCAAGATGTCTTTAGGATTCTCCATGGCCATGGGGAATCCTGTGCACCTGACCTAGAGGAGCAGGTAAGTGCTGGGTCCAGCCCCAGCTCTGCCTCAGCCAGCACCTGGTGCCCACAAAAACAACCCCAGTGGCAATGCTTTTTCAGATGAAGCCTGGTTAGAAAAGCCATGTTGACCAAGGGAAACCAGATGGGGGCAGGTGTTTACAGAGCAAATGCCTTTTGGAACAAATCAGCATGCAAAGGGGGTGGGGACCTTGTGGTCTGATGCCGCCTCCTATTTATGGAAAGCGTGACAGGGCAGCCAGGCAAATGTCACTGCCTCAACCTTGGGAAACAACAAACAAGCAAAACCCAAACTGCAGTGAGATCTAGGAGGGATTTTGTGGTTTCTAGGAAAGCCACAGCACTGATAACGTGAGTACTGAACAGTTGGCCCAAAGGTGGAGAGGTGCGAGTTACCTGGGGCCTCACCTCTCCCCAAGGGGTGTTCCTTTGGGTCATGCAGGGGAGTTGAGGGTCATTATGTGAAGATGGTGGCCAAGGGTGGGAGGGGGAGGGCTATCTTTTGCATACCTTCCCTGCTGACTGAGATGTCATTTAATGGTCGTTCCACAGCCGGTGTCCCCCCTTCTGCCTCTGATGGTGGGATCAGAAGGAGAAAAACGTTGGCAATGGTCCTCCCCTGAGTGCCCGGCAAGGAGGGCATCTCCACAGGGTGTCTGCTGTTTGATACTCATTGAAGATACTCATTTTGCCTGAGATCTCTTCAAACTTTGGTTCAGTTCCCATTAGGGATGCTGGCAATTGCTGCCAGGGGAAGGAGGTGTCCACAGTCAGGTCAGATCTTTGCATCTTCTCTTCATGTGCAAAGATGCCATGGTGGGTGCCCCATCCCTGGGGGTGTTGAAGGCCAGGTTGGCTGGGGCCCTGGGCAACCTTGTGTAGCTCCAGGCCTGGAGGTTGGTGTCCCTGCCTGTGGCAGGGGGTTGGAGCTCTGTGATCCTTGGGGTCCCTCCCAACCCCCAGCTCCAAAACAGCTCTGCCCCTGGCTGGCCACGGCCCAGTTGGTCCAGGCCCTGACCCACAGACAGACTTCCCAGCCAGACTTGGGACATGCCTGGCGGTTCCCCAGCTGTGCCTGACCCTGTTACTGCTCCCAGACCCGATCTCGACCTCAGACCTGCCTTATCACCACCAGCTTCCCAGGGGATCTGGACTCTGGGCTGAGCTCAGCTGCCATCCCATGGCCCATCCTGCTCACTTTGGATGGAGATAGTTGATGGGCAGGTCCCCTGAACACCCAGCTGTGCCATCATGCTGGGCTCCCTGTCCCTTTGGGAGCAGTCAGCCCTTGTGGTTCCCTGGCACACAGGAGAGAACACAAAGCTATCTCCAGGCTGCCCAGAGAGGGGTGGGTGCCCCGTGTCTGGGGGTGTTGGAGGCCAGGTTGTCTGGGGCCCTGGGCAACCTTGTGTAGCTCCAGGCCTGGAGGTTGGTGTCCCTGCCTGTGGCAGGGGGTTGGAGCTCTGTGCTCCTTGGGGTCCCTCCCAACCCCAGCCCAGTCTGGGATTCTGGGATTCTATATCTGGGAGGTGGAACCAAAGAGTTTGCTCTGCTCGTGCCAAGTCCCAGCTGCACTCAAACGAGCCTTGCTCTGGTGAGAGGGAGGATGCTGAAGTCGTGGGTTTGCAGTTGTATCTCCCTGGGAGTGGTGACACCAAAGGTGCCTCCTCCTCCTCCCAGACCCAGAGCACCATTCCCCATGTAAGGCTGCGTTGGATCTGTCAGGGATTCGATCGTGGAGTGCCATTAGCAAGGAGGAGAACAACAGGACCAGTGCTAGTATCCTTGAAGGACCTGGGGAAGAAAGAATGCATGCCAGGGAAAGGGGAAAAGCAGTGGCTAAAGAGAAGGATGAGCCTGGAAACAGCTCTGTGGGAGTTTTGGGTGGGATGGAGGACCTCTGGATGTCAAAGGCAAGGGGAAGGAGGAGAACACTAAGAGATGTCCTTGGAGGCAGCCAGCACTGCTCTGTGCTGTCAGTGGTGTGCATGGTTCTTCTGCAGCAATTTCCACACAGCAGATGCTGCATCTGGTGCCCCTGGTCACACAATCATGGAATGATAGAATGGCCTGAGTTGGGAGGGACCCCAAGGATCACAGAGCTCCAAACCCCCTGCCACAGGCAGGGACACCAACCTCCAGGCCTGGAGCTACACAAGGTCGCCCAGGGCCCCAGCCAACCTGGCCTTCAACACCCCCAGGGATGGGGCACCCACCCCCTCTCTGGGCAGCCCCTTCCAGCCCCTCACCACTCTCTCTGGAAAGACCTTCCCCCTAAGATCTAATCTGAACCTTCCTTCCTTTAGTTTTAATCTATTCCCCCTTGTCCTGCCAGCCTCTGCCCTTGAACAAGCTGATTCCCCTCCTGTTCCTCTGCTCCCTTCAGGGACTGGCAGGCTGCAATGAGGTCCCCCCACAGCCTTCTCTTCCCCAGGCTGACCCAGCCCAGCTCCCTCAGCCTCTCTTCATCCCCAAGCACTGCTGGATGCTACTGAGGGCAGTCACCCTTCCCTGTGTAAGGACCTCAAACTCTCCAGGAGCTTCCTGCAAGTGTTAACTCTTGTGTTTCCCCCCAGGGAGGAGACACTGGCTGACCTTGCTATCTGTCCCCTGTGTGAGCTGCAGGGCCTGTGTCCACACCACAGCTCTGCTGGGTGAGGAAGGGATTAAAAACTCAGGGCTTCTTACTGCTTGTCCCTCCAGGGGTCATCAAAGCAGCGTGGAAATGGCAGGTGGCTTCCCAGAGAACAAGGCACAAGCAAGTATTTCCCAATCAGAGGTGCTTTTTGTAGGAAAAAAAAAGGGCCCTGACACTTTCTGTATCCCCAGTTGCAATCAAGGAATCTGCTGACCTACCCAAAACGTTTTCAAGGCAAGAAGAAAAGAATGGTGAGGTCCTTGGAAGCCTGCAAAGGAGCTGAAGGAGTTCACAGGCAGCCTCATTTTGTCCCCCTGCTTTTCTCCCAGCACATGCTGGTCCATTCTGGCCTGGTTCCCTTGGCACCAACCTCTTCACCCTGTGAAGGAAGGACCTTTGAAGTGAAAGCCCCACAGAAAGACATTCAGGTCTGAGTTGTGCTGGTCCCACCAGCAAGTGTGTGCCACCTTTGCCTACAAATGAAAAGCTGATGCCCTGTTCCTCCAGCCTGCTCTGTTGCATACACAAGGTGTGCTGCTTCTCCCTTTGGCCAGGAGGACTCTGGACTTGGAGCTTTTCCTGCACAAGTAGTTGCTTCTTTTGGACACCCAGTGCTTGCCAATGGATATATTTATCCATTCATTGGTTTCTTTTTGCTGGTTTTGCATGCAGAGCATGCTGGTTGGGGGGTTCACAGCTCAAGGTGTAAATGGGGAGCGTTTGCTCCATGCAGCAGCTGTTGGTCAGGCTCCTGGCTGGGGCTTCCAAGCTCTCTGCTTGGTTCTGCTGCAGCTTGACTGGCATTGAGACTGTGAATAAACCCCATTCCCATCATTTCTCACCTCCAAGATGGTTTTGACACAGGGTGTTCAAGGCTGGAACATTGGCCAAGTCACTATTGTCTTCTCAGTTGCCCAGACAAGCCCCAGAGCATAGTCCTGCCTGATGCTTATGCTTGATCACTGTACCCCACTGCAATAATTAACCTAATTCAGATCACAGAATTAGAGAATCCCAGGGGTTGGCAGGGCCCTCCAGAGCCCATGGGGTCCAACCCCCTGCCAAAGCAGGGTCCCTAGGACAGGGCACACAGGGCGGTGTCCAGACGGGGCTGGAATCTCTCCAGAGAAGGAGACTCCACACCCCCTGGGCAGCCTGGCCCAGGGCTCCCTCACCCTCCCTGGGGAAAAGTTCTTCCCCAGGTTGCTGGGGAACTCCCTGGGCTCCAACTTGCAGCCATTGCCCCTTGTCCTGTCCCCACAGACACTGAAAAGGGGCTGCCCATTTCCCCCTGCAGCCCATGCTTAAGATAATGATAAACATTAATTAGGTCCCCCCTTAGTCTTCTCTTCTCCAGGCTGAACAGCCCCAGCTCCCTCCGCCTTTCCTCACAGGGGAGATGCTCCCGGCCCTTCAGCATCTCCAGAGCCTCCTCTGGACTCTCTCCAGGAGATCCCTGTCCTTTCTCTCCCAGGGAGCCCAGCACTGGACACAACACTCCAGGTGGGGCCTGAGCAGGGCAGAGCAGAGGGGGAGGATCCCCTCCTGTGACCTGCTGCCCACACTCCTCCTGATGCCCCCCAGGATCCCATTGTCTCTCTCAGCCCCAGGACACACTGCTGGCTCATGGCCACCCTGTCACCAACCAGGACCCCCAGGTCCTTCTCCCCAGAGCTCCTCCCCAGCAGGTCACCCCCAGCCTGTCCTGATAGGAAGGGTTGTTCCTTCCCAGGTGCCAGACTCTCCACTTGCTTGTGTTGAACCTCATCTGGTTTCTCCCTGCCCAGCGCTCTAGCCTGGCCAGGTCTCTCTGGGTGGCAGCGCAGTGTCCTGTGTGTCACCCACTCCTCCCAGCTCTGGATCCTCAGCACTTGCTGAGGGTGGGTGCTGTTCCCTCCTCAAGTGTCAGTGAGTGTTGAGGAGCGCTGAGGCGAGTCATGGAAGGAGCAGGACCCTTCAGCTGAACCCCACAGGTGCTGGGGCAGCGATGGAGATGCAGGATGCAGCACTGTCCTCCTGCTAAGGCAGCAGGTCAGGCTGGGAGGGAGCTGAGCGGGAGCCCTGCAGAGCTGGGTCCGGCTATTGTGTTTGAGCAAGGGCTGTGCAAACAGCACTACGTGCTGGGCCAAGGCTGCCGGTGCCATTTCTTGTTGGCTGCAGCAGGTCGGAGGTTCAGAGGGACAGATTGGGGTCCAGAGTCTATGTGTGAGGAGGGCTGGGATTCCCCAGACACAGGAATAGGGGCTGGGGGCTGAGCGCACCGTGATGGGGTCCCAAGAGGGTGCTCCACGTAGACCTTTGGGGCAGGAGGAGAAGACTTGAGGTGGATGCAGCAGCCTTGGGGGACATGGTGAGGAAAAGAAACACAGGCAGCTCCTTTCCTTCCCACACAGCTGAGTGTTGTGCCCTGGCACCATCTCCTTGGCCACCTTCACTTCACCTCTGGGCTTGGACCACGGGTGTTTCACCACGAGCACGGTGGGCTTTCCTGTGCCCAGCAGAGGAAGGGCACTTCTGTTTGCACCTCTGGAGATGGATGATGGTGCTTCAGCGAGGGGAACGGGCTGCACCAGGGATGCATACGAAGCAACGTGTCACGCGTGGTCCAAAACCCGGTCCTCTGCAGATGGTAAAACATCCCCTCCTCCAAAACTCCTGGCCCAGGCTGTGCGGGCCGGGGCTGGGCTAGGAGTGTTTGCTGAGCAAGCAGCCCCTGTTTGCACAGAGGGGATTCACTGGGCTGCAGTTTGGTTGAACTTTGTTCTGGGGATCATGTACTACAATGCATGCCCTACTCACCTCCATCGCCTTGGGCCCTGGATCCCTTCCTCTGCCGTGGGCCAAGGGAATGACCTTCCCCAGGGCCATTTTTTTCCTAGGCCTCCTGCCTTATGGTCCTTCCTCTTGCAAAGCCTGGGCTTTTCCTCTGTGTTCTCTGCAATATGCTGCCCTGGGGCAGCTGGCAGGATGCTTGGGGCTGGTGGGACACCTTGGAAGGGCTCCTGGCTTGCCAGGCACAAAGCTGGGTAGGGCTGGTGCCTTTCCCTGGGATGCTGGAAGGAAAGAGGGAGCTGATGTTCAGGAAGGCAACTCATTCTCTGTGAAACCAGGCTGAGGGAAAGGCAGATGCCACGTGCTGCTGATCAAAGCAAGAAGTGTGCAGGCAGGATGGGCTCTGGATGTCTTTTCCCCATTGAAGAGATGCCCTGTGTTGAAGGAAGCCCAAGGGAGACGCTCACCCAGGGAGGTTCAGCAGTTCAACCACCTGGGAAGCAGGACAGAACTGAAGAGAACCTGCTGCAAACTTGATCTCCAGGAAGTGGCCCAACAAAGTCTTACACTTCAGATTTTCCCTGTGAACCTGCTGACAGGGTCAGGTGCAGTGAAAGAGAAGAGGCCTGAATTCAAATCCTCCCCCCACAGGAGAAGAAGAAGAAGAAGAAAAAAAAAAATCCAAACCAAAACTCAAGACATGATGCAGCTCAAATGGATGTGGGACATCACATCCCAGGAGGAGGCTTCCCTTCTTCATCCCTGTTGACCTGATCTTTGAAAAGGCCACTTCTGGATAGGGAGAGTGGAAGTCCAGGTTGGGAAGAAGTTAAGAGGTGAGGAATTGAGCCCCTGAAGAGAGAGAGAGAGAGACTAGAGCTCTTCAGGCTGGTTTGGCAGGGGAGGAGAAGAGGGGGAAACCACAGGCATAGGTGTGGCTTAAAATGGCCTAGGACAAACTACAGATGTGAGGTTGGATCTCAAGGGATGTAAAAGCTCCTCTGGTGTCTGTGCAGCTGCAGTGGTTGCCACCAGCCCGACACCAGGAGGTAGTGCATAAGGCCTTTCTCCATCTCTACATTGCTTAGCTGATCTTACAGGTCATGATATTGCAGGTGTCCCCTTGCTTTCCCTTTCACCATCAAAGTCTCTGAGCAAGAGATGCATAAATGTGACAGTTTGACACTGTGGACTTGGCAAGGGCTGAGTTAAAGGAAATGAGAAGTGGGATCTTTCCCCAAACTGGGGACCCATCTTGCCATACATTAGAGCTCCAAAAGTAAGTCCCAGGTCAGCTTGCTTGAGCAGAAAGAGCTGCTGTTCGTGGAGAGGAGGGCTGTGTCTTGTGCTCAAGATGCTGGAGTTTGGCTTCTTGGCTCAGCAACCCCGCTGCAGAAGATTGCAGCAGCAGGGAAGTGAGGTCAGCAGACTCAGCACCCCTCTGAAAACCTTCAGGAGATGATCATGTGGCATAGTTTCACGTGGCTGGGTTCTGGTGGCAAAGGGGGTGCTGCAGGGGTGGCTTCTGCAAGAAGCAGGTAGAAGCTCCAAGGTTTGGGTTGGGATACGAATCCCTGGCTTCTCCTCTCAAGCTGAGACCCCAGGTGCTAGCAGTGCATGAGCTGGGAGAGGAGCTGGCCCCAGCCCCAAGCTCTCCAGCAAGCTGCCCCAGCTGGGGAGCAGGTCACAGCCACAGGAGTCCAGCCAGGACGTGTCCCCTGGGTTTCCCTCCCCTAGCTCTCTGCTCCCACCTCTTTTATTTTTAAGCAGTCACCTGTGACCAGAAGCGATTGCTCTGTGGCTGCTGGATAAATGAGCGACCTGTACTTGGGCTTTGTGAGCACAGTAGGTTTAACCCTGGACTGCTCCAGGTCCTTATGCCTCTCCTTGATACCAGGACAGCTTGACTTGCAGTCACCCAATCCTTTGATTCAGCTTTGATGGCTGAAGGTGGGAATCACTCCTTCTGAGCCCTGTCTGAGCCACCACCTGTGTCCTCCACCGCTTCCACCAGATGCTTCGTGCTACTCCTTGCTACAGTGGGGTGAACTGGCCTCTGCAGAGGTCTACCCCTGAGGCAGTCCAGATTTAACTTCTGGAGGGTTGAAACAGGGCAAGATGGTCTCTTCTTTTGGCTTCTCCAACTTGGGGCTAGTAGTGGAAATAGCATGCTGATGAGTCGATTGATCTTCTGGTACCAAATGCTCCCCCAGAGAAGCTGATTGATGCTGTGCTCTTCAAATCCATGCTAGCACCCCTCGTGGAGGATGGAGACACATCCCTCGTGGAGGATGGAGGTCTGTAGGTCCAGCTTCCCTGAAGCCCTCTGTCATGGGGGGTTGGACCCGGTGATCTCTCGAGGTCCCTTCCAACCCCTACAATTCTATGATTACACAAGCCTGATGTCCTTGGCTAAAGGCCAGCCTGGCCTTTTCATGGGGATTTCCCATCTCCAGGGGAAGGTGTGAGGGGAACAAATCCCTTGTTTGTCACAGGATCTCCACCAAAGCCTTTCCTGCTGTTGGTTTGTGGTAGTTCTCCACGGCGTGTTTATAGAAGACAGCGTTGATGTCAGCTGGGGGCTGTGGGACTTCTTTGCCAGCCAGCAGTCAGTAGGAGCTTCTGGTTTGATGGGGAAATCCACACTGCTGCACACACACACACAAAAAAATCACTGCCCAGGGTGAAGTGGGTAGGTTTGAAGTAGGGGGATCAAAGCCCTGCAAGAGAGTCAGGGTCTCATGTTCCATTCTCTGGTCTAACCAGGAATCATAGAGTCATAGACTGGTCTGGGTTGGAAGGGACCCCAAGGAAGGAAGGTTTAAATTAGATCTTAGGGGGAAGTTTTTTCACAGAGAGAGTGGTGAGGGGCTGGCAGGGGCTGCCCAGAGAGGAGGTGGGTGCCCCGTGTCTGGGGGTGTTGAAGGCCAGGTTGGCTGGGGCCCTGGGCAACCTTGTGTAGCTCCAGGCCTGGAGGTTGGTGTCCCTGCCTGTGGCAGGGGGGTTGGAGCTCTGTGATCCTTGGGGTCCCTCCCAACTCAGGCCATTCTATCATTCCATGATTGTGTGACCAGGGGCACCAGATGCAGCATCTGCTGTGTGGAAATTGCTGCAGAAGAACCATGCACACCACTGACAGCACAGAGCAGTGCTGGCTGCCTCCAAGGACATCTCTTAGTGTTTTCCACCTTCCCCTTGCCTTTGACATCCAGAGGTCCTCCATCCCACCCAAAACTCCCACAGAGCTGTTTCCAGGCTCATCCTTCTCTTTAGCCACTGCTTTTCCCCTTTCCCTGGCATGCATTCTTTCTTCCCCAGGTCCTTCAAGGATACTAGCACTGGTCCTGTTGTTCTCCTCCTTGCTAATGGCACTCCACGATCGAATCCCTGACAGATCCAACGCAGCCTTACACGGGGAATGGTGCTCTGGGTCTGGGAGGAGGAGGAGGCACCTTTGGTGTCACCACCCACAGGGAGACGCAACTGCAAACCCACGACTTCAGCATCCTCCCTCTCACCAGAGCAAGGCTCGTTTGAGTGCAGCTGGGACTTGGCAGGAGCAGAGCAAACTCTTTGGTTCCACCTCCCAGATATAGAATCCCAGAATCCCAGACTGGGCTGGGGTGGGAGGGACCCCAAGGAGCACAGAGCTCCAACCCCCTGCCACAGGCAGGGACACCAACCTCCAGGCCTGGAGCTGCACAAGGTTGCCCAGGGCCCCAGCCAACCTGGCCTCCAACACCCCCAGACACGGGGCACCCACCCCCTCTCTGGGCAGCCTGGAGATAGCTTTGTGTTCTCTCCTGTGTGCCAGGGAACCACAAGGGCTGACTGCTCCCAAAGGGACAGGGAGCCCAGCATGATGGCACAGCTGGGTGTTCAGGGGACCTGCCCATCAACTATCTCCATCCAAAGTGAGCAGGATGGGCCATGGGATGGCAGCTGAGCTCAGCCCAGAGTCCAGATCCCCTGGGAAGCTGGTGGTGATAAGGCAGGTCTGAGGTCGAGATCGGGTCTGGGAGCAGTAACAGGGTCAGGCACAGCTGGGGAACCGCCAGGCATGTCCCAAGTCTGGCTGGGAAGTCTGTCTGTGGGTCAGGGCCTGGACCAACTGGGCCGTGGCCAGCCAGGGGCAGAGCTGTTTTGGAGCTGGGGACAAGCGCTCCTCTTGGGCATCACTCGGGCAGGGGCTGAGGGGCTGAGCACAGAGGGGCTCCTGGGAGCACGTTGCTGGAGGGGAGGTGGTGCTGTAAGAGCTGGTGATGCCTTCATGTGAGGGATGACTCTTGCTGCTCTGTGCAGGGGGCAAGTGCTTCTCCAAAGCTTGTTCTCTCTCCCTGCCCTTGGCACGCGGTCCTGGCGCACGCTGGCTGTGCTCTTTGTCCGTGGCAGGTGAGTGTCAGGGCTTTCTGCTTCCAGGGATGCCCCTGGCAGGCACGGGCCATGGGGGAGGGGCTGCTGGTGATCAGAGGAGTGCACACTGAAGGGGCAACATCTCCAGGGGAGGGGAGAACCAACAGATCTCAGCTTGGGCCAGGGACATGGCCTGAGCTGAGCCCCTTGGTCACGGCCAGTGATCAGACTCCCCAGGAGGAGGTTGTTTTCCCTTCCCAGTGTGGTTTGGAGGTTAGTGGCACGAAGCCATTTCTCCCAGTCCAGCAGGCTTTGCCTGCAATGGAACCAGCTGCCCCTGCTCAGCGCAGCCACAGCTCCCCCACCTTGTGCAACTTCAGCAAAGCCTCGGAAGCCAGAACATTTCCTGGCTCCTTCCTTATTCTTGCACCAGCTTTGAGGAGCTGTTAGGGCCACGTCAAGGCTCTAGCTGGGCTCTGCTGTCGCTTCCCCCAGCACTGAGGCGCCCACACAGAGCCTGTGGACAAGGGGTTGGTGGCTTTGGGAGAGGGCTGCTGTGTCCTGCTAACCACCCCACCCCCAGAGCTCCATCCCCAGGCCCAGCTGCAGCCAGGCAGGTGGCCTGAAGCTCCCACACCTCTGCCTGGGATTTCTGCTCCTTTATCCCTGCAGCCTGAACTGCTGAGAGGATTAAAATACCGCTGGAGTCTAAGAGCCCTCAGGAGGGTGTTTTAAATCAGCTCAGCTTGGCCTCTTGCTACCCCCTCTCTGCTCCTCCCAGAGCTCCGACGTCCCAAGACTCCAGTATTTTCCACCCTGCAAAGCAGTAACAAGGGACAAGGAGGTCTGAGGGCCAGGGTCTGGTGATGCCTTCAAGGCTCTGCCATTCCTGTTGGTCAGGGAGTGGAGTGATGATGACAGGAGAGCCGCTCCCCTCAGATTTTATCCTGAGGAGAATATCTTTGACCCACGACCAGGAAACAAATTCCTCCAGCACTTGTTGGGATGGGGAGGGGGGTGCTGAAAGGTCAGTCCTGCCGGTGGGCTCCTCAGTCATCCCAGGGCAGGGGAGGTCTGTCACTTGATGGCATGGTGGTCACCAACCCAGAGAGGGAAGAGAGGCCCTCCCAGGTCACGGGTCCCATATTTAGTCACTGGTGTTGTGCTTAGCTCTTGACCTCCAAAGGGGGAGAGGTTTGGGAGGCTTGTGATGGCTGAACTGCCAGAACTGGGACTGAAAAGTTCAAGAGCAGAAGGAAAATTAATTTAACTAGGGTTCAAAGGGTCTCCAATAAAGACTAAGCCTTGCTGTTGTTCTGAAGCCTTTCTATTAATTCTCTTTAATGCTGCTTTCAAATGACAAAGTGGAAGGGAATGCTGGCTGGGGAAGGGAATAGTGGCTGTGGAAGGGAATGCTGGCTGTGGAAGGGAATAGTGGTTGTAGAAGGGAATGCTGGCTGTGGAAGGGAATGCTGGCTGGGGAAGGGAATGCTGGCTGAAGAAGGGAATACTGGCCATGGAAGGGAATGCTGGCTGAAGAAGGGAATACTGGCTGTAGAAGGGAATGCTGGCTGTGGAAGGGAATAGTGGCTGTGGAAGGGAATGCTGGCTGGGGAAGGGAATGCTGGCTGGGGAAGGGAATAGTGGCTGTGGAAGGGAATGCTGGCTGGGGAAGGGAATAGTGGCTGTGGAAGGGAATGCTGGCTGGGGAAGGGAATGCTGGCTGTGGAAGGGAATATTGGTTGTGGAAGGGAATGCTGGCTGGGGAAGGGAATACTGGCCATGGAAGGGAATGCTGGCCGTGGAAGGGAATGCTGGCCATGGAAGGGAATGCTGGCTGTGGAAGGGAATAGTGGCTGTGGAAGGGAATGCTGGCTGTGGAAGGGAATGCTGTCTGGGGAAGGGAATGCTGGCTGTGGAAGGGAATAGTGGCTGTGGAAGGGAATAGTGGCTGTGGAAGGGAATGCTGGCCCTGGAAGGGAATGCTGGCCATGGAAGGGAATAGTGGCCATGGAAGGGAATACTGGCCCTGGAAGGGAATGCTGGCTGTGGAAGGGAATGCTGGCCCTGGAAGGGAATAGTGGCCGTGGAAGGGAATGCTGGCCGTGGAAGGGAATGCTGGCTGTGGAAGGGATTGCTGGACATGGAAGGGAATGCTGGCTGTGGAAGGGAATACTGACCAACAGATTTCTTTTTATTTTGTGTGTGTGCATGTGTGTGTGTGTTTGGGGGGGGGTTCAAAACAACCACTATTAATCAGCAAGAAAATGTATTGGCTCTAGAAGTGTTTAAACAGTGAGGTGGCTTCAACCAGGACGCCTGTAACAGCGGGTAGTTGCGGTGACAGCTTAAAAATTAGCTATTGTGAGGCTCCTCAGATGGACAGGGGCTCGGTGTTAATGATTACCACGAATTAACTACCTGGAAAGGGGTTGAACAGTAAGGGGTAGAGTTCAGCTTGACCCACTGGTGAGCTGACTGTTTTCCCGTTGGTTTAATGTCCAAACCTCTCTGTGTGCCCGTAGCAGTGACCCAAGGGCTGGACACAATGCTTGGGTGCAGCAGTGAGTGGCTGTGCCAGCCCATCCGGGCTGCCTCTGGGCTGCAGGGGATGACAGGAGGTTCAGTCCTTGCTCCTTGGGATGGATCCAGCAGCGAGAGCGGCTCCAGCCCGGCACTGCCAGTCCCTGGGGCTTGTGCTGCTGCTCCACAAGTGATCCTGTGACTTGGAACAACCCTTCCTATCAGGACAGGCTGGGGGTGACCTGCTGGAGAGGAGCTCTGGGGAGAAGGACCTGGGGGTCCTGGTTGGTGACAGGGTGGCCATGAGCCAGCAGTGTGTCCTGGGGCTGAGAGAGACAATGGGATCCTGGGGGGCATCAGGAGGAGTGTGGGCAGCAGGTCACAGGAGGGGATCCTCCCCCTCTGCTCTGCCCTGCTCAGGCCCCACCTGGAGTGTTGTGCCCAGTGCTGGGCTCCCTGGGATAGAAAGGACAGGGATCTCCTGGAGAGAGTCCAGAGGAGGCTCTGGAGATGCTGAAGGGCCTGGAGCATCTCCCCTGTGAGGAAAGGCTGAGGGAGCTGGGGCTGTTCAGCCTGGAGAAGAGAAGACTAAGGGGGGACCTAATTAATGTTTATCATTATCTTAAGCATGGGCTGCAGGGGGAAATGGGCAGCCCCTTTTCAGTGCCTGTGGGGACAGGACAAGGGGCAATGGCTGCAAGTTGGAGCACAGGGAGTTCCCCAGCAACCTGGGGAAGAACTTTTCCCCAGGGAGGGTGAGGGAGCCCTGGGCCAGGCTGCCCAGGGGGTGTGGAGTCTCCTTCTCTGGAGAGATTCCAGCCCCGTCTGGACACCGCCCTGTGTGCCCTGTCCCAGGGACCCTGCTTTGGCAGGGGGTTGGACTCGATGATCCCTCGAGGTCCCTTCCAACCCCTACAGCTCTGTGATTCTGTGATGCTGTCCTCCACGTGGCCCCTTGCTCTCTCCTTCTGTGTCCTCCTGTCTCCTGGCCTCTGCTGCTCTTGGTCTGCCTGCACCACCAGCATCCTGCTGCAGCTGGGGCAGGGCTGCTCCCCAAGATGCTCCCTTCTGCCCGCTTCAGTGATGTCCCCCCGGCTCCTCTGGCAGCCGGAGATGTAGGACCCAGCAGGGCTTCCCCTTGAGATGGTGGGGTGGTTCACTTCCAAGTGCCCCCCATGCTTCTTGCTCCCCTCTCTCCATGGTGGGGGAGGAGGTCTTCTTGTCCAGCTCTGCCAGCGCCTTGCCTCTGTCCCCATCCCTGGGCTCTGCGACCACGGGGCCATGTCCCCACTCACACCCCCGACTCCCTCACCCTGGGATGTGTGCACGGGTCTCTTGAGCCCCAGCTCCCTCCTCCCTTGGGAATAAGCCACCCTTTCTCCTGCTCTCACCCACCCACATCCTCTGGGATTGTCTGGAATCTCACTGAGGGTACATGCCCCCCCCCCCTCCCCCCCCCCGGCGTGTCCCACGGAGCTGGGCACAACCATTTTGTGGACAGGAGAGTTGTGCAACCACCTGCTCCTTGTCCTGGTGTGGGACCTGGGGGGAGGAGCTGAGGGCACTGGGGGCCATCTGAGGCAGCTGCCACTCCTGCCCCTTCTCTCCTGGCTCTTAATATTTGCTGATTTTTGTTCCCACATATCTCTGGGAAATATACTGGAAGCCAGAGTGGATGTTCTCAGGCTCCAGCCGTGCTGTTTACCAGGAATGATTAACCCACCCTGCTTTTCTGCCTTCCCTTCAGCAAGCCTTTCCAGGACACCCCAACTCCCAAGGATGCACAGAGTAATCCTGTTAACCTTTGGGTTAATGAAGCCAACTGGAATCCTTCATTAGGAGGAAATGTGCTAATTGTGTACCTGAGAGCACGTTGAGTTTTGCAGGGAGCGCTGGCTTGCTGAGCAGAAATCACTGCTGGCTTCAGCACTGGGGGGGCTGGGGAGTGGGGTGGTGGGTCCCTCAAGATCAAGGAAACCTGTTTGCTGGAGCAGGTGGGTGCTTGCTGCAGCAAGGGGAGGGGAGGATGTGCAAGGAGAGGATGAAGGAGAGGATGGCACATCCTCGCTGAGCGGCTGTGCAAGGCAGAAAGTAGCTCCCAACCTAAGAATAACCCACAACAACACCCCACCCCACCAACCTGTTAATGGCATGAGATGGTAAGCCAGCTCCAGACAAGAGGCTACAGTCTGCAGCTGGGCTTGGTGCTCTAGAGCTGGGAAGAGCTGCTTGGGACTCCACAGAGAGCTCTTTTGTTTGCTTCCTGTGGGGCAGGAGTTAAGCAATACTTAGCAGCAACACTCAGGAGCAAATATTGGTTCAAACGTGGGCTCCCCACTCTCCAGCAGGCAGCTCAGCTCAGCTCAGCTCAGCTCATCCCTGGTAGCAAACAGCGTGTCGCAACACCGGCGAAGCTGACACCCAGCGCTGCTCCTCCCCAGCCTGAGCCACAAAGGGACCCCAGGGGCTGCGGAGATGGGAGCACGGCCTCAGAACTGACCCAAACAGGGCTGAAAGCATGCTTCTGGAAAGCTCCTGCCCTCTATCTGCCCGGCCTTGGGAGCCAGGAGCCATGCCAAGCTGGTCCCGGTTGGCTTGCGGGCCCGCTGAGCGAGCGGGCGCTGCCGTGGCGTGGCTCACAGCTCCGGCGCTGACCCGGGGACCAGGGCGGGACTGGCTCTTCCCGGAGAGACTTGGCATGGGGCAGGGGCCTGGGACTTCCCCTAGATGTTTCCACTGGCCAGGCAAGCCAGCTCTGCAGAAGCCTCCTGACTTCTCCTTGCCCTTCCTGGGTACAAGGAGGTCGGAGCACAAACTGGTTTGTGTCGTAAATGAGCTGAGAGTCCACATCCCTGCCAGGGACAGGGGCTTCTGCCACTGGGTCGGGCTCCCCAAAGCCCCAGCCAACCTGGCCTTGAACACCCCCAGGGATGGGGCAGCCACAGCTCCCTTGGCACCCTGTGCCAGGGCCTCACCGCCCTCACATGTCTTCCTGATGTCCAATCTAAACCCACCATGGTAAACAAGCCATGGTAAGTGTCCCTCTGTCATTCTCATCAGCCCCCCCAGGGACAGGAAGGGGCTCTGAGGTCTCCCTGCAGCCTTCTCTTCTCCAGGCTGGACCAGCCCAACTCTCTCAGCCTGTCCTTGTAGGAGATAATCTGATCAGCTCCATGGCCTCCTCTGGACTCGCTCCAACAGCTCTGTGTCCTTCCTGCCCTGGGGACCCCCGAGATGGACACAGCACTGCTGGGGGGGTCTCCCCAGAGCGGGGCAGAGGGGTAGAATATCTCCATCAGGCTTGCTGGTCCCACTGCTGGGGGGTGCAGCTCAGGGCACAGGTGGCTTCCTGAGCCGCTGGCACACACTGACAGCTCCTGTGGTGCTTCTCATCAGCCAACACCCCAGGTCCTTCTCCTCAGGGCTGCTCTCCACCCATTGTCTACCCAGCACCATTGTCTCCCACCTCTTGAGGCAGTGCCAGCCTCAGGCCCGTGCCCCACCCTGGGCTATCAACAGAGGAGCTGGGAGGATGGTCTGGGAAACTGGGATCCCATCAGGATGCTTTTCTTGCTGTGATGTGACGTGTGGGCCCAGGACAAGGACTTGAGCCCAGCCTTGGGGCTGACCATGCTGATGTTCTTGTGATGGGCAGGCTCCAAGCCTTCTCCAAGCCACAGACTAGAAACTCCTGTTTCTGAAGGGAAAGAAGCTGACTCTATAGACAAGCCCAAAGTCCTGGTGGGTGCATATTGCCCTCTGCCCCCAGCCCCTCTCACCCTGAGGTTTGATTGGTTTGAATGTATTTTTCCTTCCTTTCTTCCATATTCAATACTTTTTCTCCTTAATATCTCAAGGTGAACTGGGCCTTCACCCCAGAACTTCCAGCCTGCTGACCCCTGGGACTTCAGGAAAGCCTTTGACACGGTTTCTCACAGCATTCTGATGGAGAAACTGGCTGCCACTGGCCTGGACAGGGGGATGGACTCTCTGGTGGGTTCAAAACTGGCTGGATGGGCAGGCCCAAAGGGTGAATGGAGCCAAATCCAGCTGGAGGCTGGTCACCAGTGGCGTCCCCCAGGGCTCAGTCCTGGGTCCAGTTCTGTTCAATGTCTTTATCAATGGCCTGGATGAAGGGATTGAATGTTCCCTCAGCAAGTTTGCAGAGGACACTAAACTAGGAGGAAGTGTTGATCTGCCTGAGGGTAGAGAGGCTCTTCAGAGGGATCTGGACAGACTGGACTGATGGGCTGAGACCAAGGGGATGAGGTTTAACAAGGCCAAGGGCAGAGTGCTGCACATGGGACAGAACAACCCTGAGCAGCTACAGGCTGGGGGAGACTGGCTGGAGAGCTGTCAGGCAGAGAAGGACCTGGGGGTGTTGGGTGACTGCAGGCTGACCATGAGCCAGCAGTGTGCCCAGGTGGCCAGCAAGGCCAACAGCATCCTGGCTGGTGTCAGACCCAGTGTGGCCAGTAGGTCTGGGGAGGGGATTGTGCCCCTGGACTGGGCACTGGTGAGGCTGCACCTCGAGTGCTGGGTCCAGTTCTGGGCTCCTCACCATCAGAAGGACGTCGAGGTTGTGGAGCCAGTGCAGAGAAGGGCAACCAGGCTGGGGAAGGGGCTGGAGGGCAAATCCTCTGAGGAGCAGCTGAGGGAGCTGGGGGTGTTGAGCCTGGAGCAGAGGAGGCTGAGGGGGGAGACCTTCTCCCCACCTCCCCTGCCCTGCCAGGAGGGTGCAGAGAGGGGGGCGCTGGTCTCTTCAGCCAGGGGACAGGAGCTGGGACAAGGGGCAATGGGCTCAAGCTGTGCCAGGGCAGGGTCAGCTCAGCTGGGAGGGAAAAGTTCTTCCCTGGCAGAGTTGTCAGGGCCTGGCCCAGGCTGCCCAGGGAGGGGGCTGAGTCCCCAGCCCTGGGTGTGTTTAACAGAGGGGAGATGAGGTGCTCAGGGATCTGGTTTAGCTTAGGATGGAAATGGTTGGACTTGATGATCTTAAAGGTCTTTTCTCACCCTGTGATTCTGGGGACAGCAGCCTTGTCTCCAAACGCCTCCACTGCTTGGTAGGATCACCTCTGTGGAAATAACTGCTCCAAGGAGTTGAGTGAGATGCTTGTGCTGCCTGATTGTGGCTTTGCCTCTCCCCAGGTAATGTGTTCCCAGCACGCACACACCACCAGAGCCCAGCTCAGCCTCCTCTCAGCCACACTGAGCTCTGCCATGGAGAGCAGCCAGCACCATGATCAAGCCAAACCCTCCCCCAGACAGCAGTGCCACCTCTAACTTCATCCCAGCCCAATTTACCACAAATGTCCTTTTTTAGGACCCAACCAAACCTCCAGTCCAGCCTTGTCTCAACCACAAACCACAGTGTGGTTTGCAGGGAGAAAGGAGAGGCAGAAATCAACAGCATCATCTTACCTACAGTTCTCCTCAGCCAAGCCCTGGTCTTTTCTGGGGGTGGGGGTGGTGGTGGTGGGGGGTTCAGCTGTGTTTCTGCCTCACCAGTGACCCGTGGCTGGTCAGAGGGTGTGTTAAGCTGGATTTCTCCATCGTTCATGTAATTTTTAGCAGCATCCTCTTTCTGAAAACACACCAGCCCCCCCAGGGTGTTGCAACACCGCGACCGTTTGCTGTGTGACAATCCTACTGCTTGCCTCATGAAGGTGTGTGCTGCTACAATGCTTCCTGGACAATAAGGACAAGGTGTGAGAGGACCTGCCTTAGCTCTGGCCTTCCTGGTAAAGCTGCTCCTGCTGGGCATGAGCCACAGCGTTCACATCTCACCCTGAGAGACAAGAAGAATGCCCACCAGTAGGAAGAGTTGGCCCTCACTCTTCATTCTCAGCCTGGGCAGATGGATGCATGTGTTTGGGGGGCAGGGGAGAAGGTCTCTTCTTGCACAAAACTCTGCATCCAGGCAGTGGGGTGGGGATCCAGCTAGAATTTGTAGAAGCACCTGTGGGTGTTGAGTGAGAGAGAGAGGTCCCTGCTGTGTGAGCAAGGGCGTTTTCCAGCATGAAATGTGGAAGAGCAGTCGTCTGATAGAGGTTCAGGGGAAGGAGTTGGCTGTGCCAAGAAGTTGGTCCCTCCCAGACTCCAGAAGGGAGGCACTCTGCAGCTGGAGGGCACCCAGAGTACTTTTGAGTTTTCCATCCAAGGCTTCCCTTGGTGGGAGCATCTTGGAGCTCTGTTGGGTGCTTTGGAGATCAAGGTCTGAGCCTTCAAGCCCAGATGGCCTAGAAGACACATCGCCAATTCACTGTGCTTCTGCCACTGGGTACCCCCAAGGCAAGCTGCCTGTTGGGAGAGTCTTTTCTCCCCAGAGCTGCTTGGCAGGGGCTGGAGCAGCAGATCCTGGCCACTGAAGGAGCAGCCACAGGATGGGTGCACACCAGGAGGTGAATGGAAATCTGTAGTGGAGAAAGGTAGTATTTGATACCACCAAAAGGAGGTGTAGAAGCTGCTTGGTATGTGACCAGTGACTTTCCAAATGACTGGTGACCAGACATCTGGAAATCCAGGAGGTTACTGGGCTATTGGGCAACCCCAGCCTCCTCCTTCAGCCCTGGATTTGCCCTGATGGCATCTGGGAGGCCAAGAGAAAGAGGTGTGGAGTGAAAACCACCCACCACATCACACAGCCAACCCCTTAGTGGATACAGAGAGTGCATTGGGGATGGAGATGTGATTTGGGAGGAGCAGTGGGTGTCTCTGTAAAAACCCAGCTGGGAACCATGTGCAGAAGGCAAGAGAGTAGGGCCTCTTCCAGCAGCTGCTGGTTGCTGGTTTTCCAACCTTTCTGCATCTTTTCCCATCATTTTTCATGTGGCAAAAAGGCTCCTGTCTGCTCTGGATGCTGTTGCAGTGGCTCAGGTTGTAGCTTGGGGCCAAGATGTCCAACTATTTTCACCTTTATTTATCTGCTCAGAGAACTTGGCTTTTTTGGTGGCACGGTAGTTTCCAGGCTCTCCTGGGATGCCTGTCAGAGACTGACAAAAAGCTATGGAAGAAGTGTGTAGGACAGCCCTCTGCCAAACCTTATGCCTCTCCTTCCCATGGATGGGGACGTTGGTAAGGCTGCCCTGAGCGAGGCAGGGATTGGCTCAGAGTTTGGGTTTATAATTATCTTAAGCATGGGATGCAGGGGGAAATCAGAGAATCATAGAATTGTAGGGGTTGGCAGGGCCCTCCAGAGCCCATGGGGTCCAACCCCCTGCCAAAGCAGGGTCCCTAGGACAGGGCACACAGGGCGGTGTCCAGACAGGGCTGGAATCTCTCCAGAGAAGGAGACTCCACACCCCCTGGGCAGCCTGGCCCAGGGCTCTGTCACCCTCCCTGGGGAAAAGTTCTTCCCCAGGTTGCTGGGGAACTCCCTGTGCTCCAACTTGCAGCCATTGCCCCTTGTCCTGTCCCCACAGGCACTGAAAAGGGGCTGCCCATTTCCCCCTGCAGCCCATGCTTAAGATAATGATAAACATTAATTAGGTCCCCCCTTAGTCTTCTCTTCTCCAGGCTGAACAGCCCCAGCTCCCTCAGCCTTTCCTCACAGGGGAGATGCTCCAGGCCCTTCAGCATCTCCACAGCCTCCTCTGGACTCTCTCCAGGAGATCCCTGTCCTTTCTCTCCCAGGGAGCCCAGCACTGGACACAACACTCCAGGTGGGGCCTGAGCAGGGCAGAGCAGAGGGGGAGGATCCCCTCCTGTGACCTGCTGCCCACACTCCTCCTGATGCCCCCCAGGATCCCATTGACTCTCCAAATGTCCAGCCCCTTCTCAGTGTCTGTGGGGACAGGACAAGGGGCAATGGCTGCAAGTTGGAGTCCAGGGAGTTCCCCAGCAACCTGGGGAAGAACTTTTCCCCAGGGAGGGTGAGGGAGCCCTGGGCCAGGCTGCCCAGGGGGTGTGGAGTCTCCTTCTCTGGAGAGATTCCAGCCGCGTCTGGACACCGCCCTGTGTGCCCTGTCCTAGGGACCCTGCTTTGGCAGGGGGTTGGACCCCATGGGCTCTGGAGGGCCCGTCCAACCCCTGGGATTCTGAGATTCTTTATTTTAAGGCTGTTGCTGTTGCATTGTTCTGGTTAAGTTTTGCAGCTGCTTTCACCCACAGCTTTTCCCTAAACTAATCTGTTCTGAAAACCATGAAGATTCTTCCATTGAAGTTATATTACTTGTCTCTTAAGCTAGACCTCTATCAATCTACTCAGCATGAGGACACGTCACTGGATCACCAGGGACTCTCATGTAGTGTGTGTGTGTGTGTGTGTGTGTGTGTGTGTGTGTGTGTGTGTGTGTGTGTGTGTGTGTGTGCCAAAGTCAACCCAAAGCTGGTCTTGTAACCTGCAGCACGAATGGGGACATCAAGTCTGGGACAGCATCAGGAAGGCAGATCCATCAGAAGCTTGGCCATGCCCTGGCTCCAAAGAGATACATCCCTCACTGGTCCTGGCTGCAGAGAGATACATCCCTCACTGGTCCTTGCTCCAAAGAGATGCATCCCTCACTGGTCCTGGCTGCAGAGAGATACATCCCTCACTGGTCCTGGCTGCAGAGATGCATCCCTCACTGGTCCTGGCTGCAGAGATACATCCCTCACTGGTCCTGGCTGCAGAGATGCATCCCTCACTGGTCCTGGCTGCAGAGATACATCCCTCACTGGTCCTGGATGCAGAGAGATACATCCCTCACTGGTCCTGGCTGCAGAGATACATCCCTCACTGGTCCTGGCTGCAGAGATGCATCCCTCACTGGTCCTGGCTGCAGAGATACATCCCTCACTGGTCCTGGCTGCAGAGATGCATCCCTCACTGGTCCTGGCTGCAGAGATACATCCCTCACTGGTCCTGGCTGCAGAGATGCATCCCTCACTGGTCCTGGCTGCAGAGAGATACATCCCTCACTGGTCCTGGATGCAGAGATGCATCCCCCACTGGTCCTGGCTGCAGAGATACATCCCTCACTGGTCCTGGCTGCAGAGAGATACATCCCTCACTGGTCCTGGCTGCAGAGATACATCCCTCACTGGTCCTGGCTGCAGAGAGATACATCCCTCACTGGTCCTGGCTGCAGAGAGATACATCCCTCACTGGTCCTGGCTGCAGAGATACATCCCTCACTGGTCCTGGCTGCAGAGATGCATCCCTCACTGGTCCTGGCTGCAGAGAGATACATCCCTCACTGGTCCTGGATGCAGAGATGCATCCCTCACTGGTCCTGGCTGCAGAGAGATACATCCCTCACTGGTCCTGGCTGCAGAGATACATCCCTCACTGGTCCTGGCTGCAGAGATGCATCCCTCACTGGTCCTGGCTGCAGAGATACATCCCTCACTGGTCCTGGCTGCAGAGATGCATCCCTCACTGGTCCTGGCTGCAGAGAGATACATCCCTCACTGGTCCTGGCTGCAGAGATACATCCCTCACTGGTCCTGGCTGCAGAGAGATACATCCCTCACTGGTCCTGGCTGCAGAGAGATACATCCCTCACTGGTCCTGGCTGCAGAGATGCATCCCTCACTGGTCCTGGCTGCAGAGATGCATCCCTCACTGGTCCTGGCTGCAGAGAGATACATCCCTCACTGGTCCTGGCTGCAGAGATACATCCCTCACTGGTCCTGGCTGCAGAGATGCATCCCTCACTGGTCCTGGCTGCAGAGAGATACATCCCTCACTGGTCCTGGCTGCAGAGATGCATCCCTCACTGGTCCTGGCTGCAGAGAGATACATCCCTCACTGGTCCTGGATGCAGAGATGCATCCCTCACTGGTCCTGGCTGCAGAGAGATACATCCCTCACTGGTCCTGGCTGCAGAGAGATACATCCCTCACTGGTCCTGGCTGCAGAGATGCATCCCCCACTGTCCTGGTGCAGAGATCATCCCACTGGTCCTGGATGCAGAGATGCATCCCTCACTGGTCCTGGCTGCAGAGATGCATCCCTCACTGGTCCTGGCTGCAGAGATGCATCCCTCACTGGTCCTGGCTGCAGAGATACATCCCTCACTGGTCCTGGCTGCAGAGATGCATCCCTCACTGGTCCTGGCTGCAGAGATACATCCCTCACTGGTCCTGGCTGCAGAGAGATACATCCCTCACTGGTCCTGGCTGCAGAGAGATACATCCCTCACTGGTCCTGGCTGCAGAGATGCATCCCCCACTGGTCCTGGCTGCAGAGATGCATCCCTCACTGGTCCTGGCTGCAGAGATGCATCCCCCACTGGTCCTGGCTGCAGAGATACATCCCCCACTGGTCCTGGCTGCAGAGATGCATCCCCCACTGGTCCTGGCTGCAGAGATACATCCCTCACTGGTCCTGGCTGCAAGGAGTTAAATCAGGAGCTACACAATTGGATGGAGGAGTTTTGCAGAGGGAGGAGGGTGGCTCCTCATCTCAGCACTTCTTCCCAGGTTCACCCCAAGGGTTTAACAGAGGCACAGCGAGCTGTTTCCCTCTGGCTGCAGAGCACTCCCAGGCTGGCCAAGTCGCTGCCCTTGCCTGTGCAAGGAGCTTGCCAAATCACCCGTAGGGGAACATTCCCTGCCCCCCCCCAACCCCTCCTACCACTGCCAAGGGAGCGCAGGGGAGCGGGCAGGAGCTCAGGGTGCTGCAAGCCAAGGGGTGCCGGGCACAACAAGGCAGCAGTTCCTGGCAGACAGGCAGAATTCAGGGCTGGATCCCTGGGGGGGACGGACTTTCTGGGATTAGGCTGGGCCAGGCAGGGGGGTGACTGGCACGAAGGAAATAACCCCCTCCTGTGGTGCCTCAGCCCCCAGGGGAATTCAAATGTCACAACTTGGGGACTTTCCCATCCGAAGCCCCTTGGAAAGATGAAAAGCACCTTGCCCTGCTCTGACTCCTGCCTGCGGAGGGGGTTCGGTGCCAAAGTGAAAGGCTTCCTACAAATGGGCTGAGCCAGGGAGGGGGGCGATTTAGGGCCTATTGAGAAACAAGGAAGGACAAACAGTGTGAGGTCATTGCTTCTGCAAACACAGCCAGGGCTGTTCCTCTATAAAAAGGGGGAGAAAGCAGTTTCAGAGCCATCACAGACTCGGAGGGGACGGTCTGTGACCAAGGCTGCTGGACCCCCTCCTCGGCACCCGACTCCCCACGCTCCAGTATGAAACTCCTCCTCTCTACTGTGCTGTCCTTTGGGATAGTGGGTAAGTGTATTCTGCTCAGAGCAATTTGGGGGGGGAAAGGAAGAGTCAACCCCCCCCCCCACCCTGGACCTCAGGCTTAGACAAGGCTGTTTCAGGTGTTAAGTAGAAGCCAGGAGGTACAGCGCTGCTTGCTTTGGCAGCTGTGGATCTCTGCCAACAAGAATTGTCTTTTGAGCATTAATGGCAGCAGCTTTTTGCCTTGGCCCAACCCATGGAGGTCTGGGGCTCCCCACAGCAGGCTGCTGAGCACCCAACTGGCAAGCAGCAGGGATGCTCGGTACCCACAGCCGGGCAGGAGATGACTCAGGAGAGGCTTTTCTTGCATCTTGTTGATGCGGGGGCAGAGGGGAAATATCCCCACCCCCTCCAGCCAGCTGCTGTGCCAGGAGAGGAGCAGGGGTTCAGCCAGGGCAGGGGGAAACTAGACCAAGACCTGCCTGCCCAGCTTGCACGTGTGTCAGGTGAAACCTGTAGGCAGTAACAATAAAATGAAGCTCAAATAATTAAAGCCCCTGCTTGCTCCCCCCACCTCTGCTCCTGTGCAGCTCTGCCCTGCTGCCACCGCTGGGCTTTGCTCAAGCTCCTCTGGATTTGATACCTAAATTGTGCCACTGCTGCTTGAAGGAGTTACTTCTGTCCTCTCTGGGCTCACAGTTTTGGCAGGGGATGGGCTGTGTAGCCATGGGCAGGAGGTTGCTGCTGTCTGCACCTGATCTGGGGGCCACTGGCTGGAAAGGGAAAGAGAGGTCCCCTTCTTGGAGCAGGCAGCGGGTCTCTTCTGAGCCCTGTAAAGTGTGGTGGGGGTGGTTAATGTCCTCTGGTGTGCAGCTGGGGAAGCACTCGGGCACCTCTGCTGAGTACTAGCATGAAGCCATAAAGAGTCTTTCCTCCTCCCCTGCACAGAAGGGCCCAAGAGGTTGCCCAAAATCTTGGCACTTGGGCTCCCGTTGCCATCCCAGTGCTCACCCGTGCAGCCATGCTGACTCCCTTAGGAGGTCCCCTCTGGCCTCTGCCCAGGGCAGGGTGGTTGCCAGTCCTAGGTGAAGGTGACCACGGTTCTGTGCAGCCAAGACTTGGAAAAGGTAGGTGAGGGCAATAGGAACTAAGGCTGAGGATTCTCCCTGGGGTGGGCCCAATTCAGCACCTCCATGGGAGCAGGGGAGGTGCCTGCTGGCTGGGTTCATGGCTCCAAAATCAAGTGGAAGGTAATATTTCAGAGGTGAAAGGGAAAAGCCAAGCAACACAGATGTTCTGGAGATGTTGGAATGAAATGTGCCACTGGGGAGGGAAGGAGCTGTGCATACAGCCTCTTGGTCTGCCCAGCCCTGCCAGGATGGGGTACAGTGTGTGGCACAGGCTGGCTGAGTGTTTATCTGCAGGTGTCTGGTGGTTCTGGTGTTGGGGTTGCCAAAGGAGGAGTGAGCTGGTGTCCACCTGAGGGTTTTGCTTTGCCCTGGTCACCCGGAGCAGCCAGTCAGCTGGATTTACTGGTTGGGGGACTGTTAGAGGCCAGTGGCAGTGAGATGGCACCTCTGTTACTGGGTGTAGTGCAGGAAGTGAGACAGGAAGACACAGTCAGGCATCTCAGATCACCTAAGCTGCCAAAGTCATGCATGGTAAGGTGCTGAATCTGGCCTGGCCAGGTCAGTGCTGCTCTCCCTCTGGGGTTATGTGGCAAGGTGCTGCTTCAGCAGAATGCCTTCTCTCTCTGGTTTTGCAACATCTTGAGTTAGATTCCTCTTGAAGTGTCAGGCTTTGTTCTTCTATCCCTGGGGACACTGCTGTGAATCAGGATGCTATGCAGGATTTCCATTACCCAGGGACAGGAATGATCCTCCCAGGTGTTTCTGAAGGTGTACACATCAGGTAAGAAAGGAACGACCTTCCTGCATGACTGGGAGATGAACAGGAGATGTTCAGGGTGGGTCCTGCAAGTGGCCATCACCCCAGGCCATGCCTGCAGGGAACCAGAGGTGGTGTATCCACAGAGATGCTGTTTCTCTCCAGCTGATGCTTTTCCACCTCTCGAAGCCTATTTATTCCTGTGTCTTTCTACAGCTCTGGGTTTTGCTGCTCCCCCCAAGCCCAGCATCAAATGGTGCACCATATCCTCAGCAGAAGAGAGCAAATGCAACAGCCTAAGGGACCACATGCAGCAAGAGAGCGTGGCGCTGGCCTGCGTGCAGAAAGCGACGTACCTTGACTGTATAAAAGCCATTTCGGTGAGTGGGCAGCAACTATGTGTGCTGGGCACTCAGGATGAGGGGGTCTCAGCAGCCTCTTACCCCCAGAGAAGGTTGGGGTTTCCTTTGGGTCACTGGTTGTTACCTGTGCTTCCCCCCTGTGGTGGTTGAGCCCTGGCCAAAGGCCAGACACCCACCCAAATCAGTCCCTCACCCCCCTTCTTTGTTGGACAGGGGAGAAAAATATCTATTCAGAGGCTCAGGAGTGAAACTGGTTAAGGAGGTGGCAGAACAGCCCCACAGAGTGCAGGGGAGAGAGTGAGCTCATTAATTACACTGGGCTGAAAACAGTGACAAACCAGAGTGAGGGGTGCAACCAACAAGCTTGACACAAACCCAGCCAGGCAAACCCTTTCCCCCCCATCACTCCCTCCTCAGCAGGCTGGAGTTAGAAGTTTGCTCCCTTCCTTCCCTCCTGGGTTTTCATGGTTTCATGTCCCACGCATCCACATAATAGCCTGTTTGTAGTTTTATTGCTCAGTGGGGGCTCTGTGATGATTTATAGGTATTTTTGTGGTGGCTGAGCCCTGGCCAAAGGCCAGACACCCACCCAAATCAGTCTGTTCCTCCCCTCCTTAGTTGGACAGGGGAGAAATAACATAACTGGGCGGCTCAAGAGGCAAACTCGTTAATGATGTGGGCAAACCAAACTCAACCCAGAGTGCTGAAGAGAAAGTGACCTAATTTATTACACTAAAGAGAAAAACAGTGACAAACCAGAGTCAGGAGTGCAACCAACAAGCTTGAAACAAACCCAGCCAGGCAAACCCTTTCCCCCCCATCACTCCCTCCTCAGCAGGCTTGAGTTAGAAGTTTGCTCCCTTCTTCCCTCCCGGTCGCAGCCCAGGAGGGGCAGGGACTGGGGAAATGGGGGTGTGGGGAACACCTTCCCCCCACCCCTCCATTCTAAAGCAGACTGCCCTTTAGCCAGGAGTTTGCTCCCTTCTTCCCCTCTCCTGCTCGCAGCACAGGACAGGGGGGCAGGGACTGGGAGATGGGGCTTCGGTCAGGCCCTTGCCAGTTGGTTCCCTTCTCGGCCGGGATGGGGGCATCCATTGCACACAGCCTCCCCCTGCTGCACCCTAGGATCTCAGCCAGGAGAGACAGTCCTCCAGGAGCTTTCTCCAAGGCAAATCTCTTCCTCTCTGCTCTGGCAGGCAGCAATCAATCCCAGTGTCTCTCAGGCCCAGTCCTCCACGGGGCTGTGATGCCTCCCCCAGCAAACCTGTCTGGCTCATCTCTGGAGGTCGCTTGTGCTGGCAGGGGCTCATCCCAGCGTCAGGCACGGCATCTTCTCTGTGTCTCCACCGGCTCCATCCAGCGTGGAGCCTCTCCACGGGCTGCAGGTGGGGTCTTGGCCTTCTCCATGGGTTTCTCCACGAGCAGCAGGGGTATCTTTCTCTCAGGCACCTGGGCGCCTCCTCCCCCTGCCCTTCCCGGCCTTTTGTGTCTGCAGCTGCTTACACGTTGGCACTCCTTGTTCTCTGGTGGCCAAAATGAAGCTACTTCTGAGTCTCCTTCTCCTCTGTGTGACTCTCAGAGGCGCTATCAGCAGGCTGGCAGAAGGTTCCAGCAGCCATTTTCTGCAGCCCCCTGGCCCTCTCTCTCTCTCTCAACACCCAGCTATGCACAACTGCAACACCCCCACCGAGAAGGACTGACCCACCAGGTCCAGGAGAGCCTTGGGAAGCGTTTTGCCTCATGTGTCCCTGCTCTTTGTTTAGTGCCTGGAATCTTTCTCTTGTTTAGAATGGCGAAGCAGATGCCATCAGCTTGGATGGAGGTCACGTTTTTGATGCAGGCCTGGCCCCCTACAAGCTGAAGCCCATCGTTGCTGAGGTCTACGAACAAAGCGGAGGTAGGTTTTTCCACGTGGTGTTTTTTTAAGCCAAGTGGTGGCAAACAAACTTCCCAAGCAGAACCCCCACAGTCGTCCTGTTGGGTGTTGAGATACTGCCTCAGGCTTCCAGATCCCAGAGGAGAAGGGGTGAGGGGCAGTTTCACCAAAAACAGGGCTCCTCACCCTTGGCCATGGAGGTGCTGCAGTGGGGAGGGGCAGAGCCAGCCCCCCAGGTCTGACTTTAGCTGCAGGGAAAGCCACTGACTGGTGATGATGCAGTGGCCATGGAAGGAGAGCACCATGAGCAGAAACCACAGTTCTCCTGAAGCCATGGCAAGAGGTGCAAGCAGCGCCCAGAAGCATTGCTCTGAGAAGAGTTAGCTCTGTTGCTCCATCCCTACTACTTCTCTCTGTCTCTCCCACCTTTCTCCAGGGAGCTGAACAGATGCTACGGCCCTGGTTTTGTCTGCCTCACCTCATGCAAACCCCTGTCCTGGTTTCAGTCAGGATAGAGTTAACTCCATTTGTAGCAGCTGATGGAACGCTGTGTTTGGGAGTTAAAATGAAAGCAGTGCTGATAACACCCTGATGTTCTTAGTTGCAGTCAGACAGTCAAGGACTTTCTTAGCTTCTTCTATTTCTCTATTCTTGAGAAAGGAGGGGCGAAGCCAGGACAGGTGACCCAGATGGGCCAAAGAGAATATTCCATGCCAATTACGTCCTGCCTAGGAAAACGGGGGGCTGTTGGGAAGAAGGAAGAGGGGCGGTTTCGGGACGCGTGCTTCCTCTCGGGACGCGTGCTTCTTGGGGGGACGGTCGGTTCCGGGACAGCTCTGGGTGGTACGGCCTGAGTTGTGTGGGTCGGTGAGAAACTGCATTGTGTATCAATAGTTTTATATTCTTTTGCTCTAAAGTCCTGTTAGCATTGTTATATTTTATTTTTCTGTTATCTTAGTAAACTATCCTTATCCCAACCCACGGGCCTCCTAGTTTCTTGGTTTTGGAGTTATTTGCCCCTTCCTTTTCCCTTCCCTTGTTTCCCTTTCCCTTTTTCCCTTTTCCCCTGCTCTTTTACTTTAAGGAGCAGGCAACTGCGTGGATCTCAGCCCACAGCCGGGGTGAAACCACGACACCACCACAGCCAAAGCTCCCAATTGCTTTTGACCCCCTGCCTGGGAGTTCAGCCCTCATGTGCAAAATATTCAGGATGAAAACAACACAGCATAGTCATCCTCAGCTTGGTGGCTCAGAAAACACAGATATTCACTGGAAGGCTGTGACCTCTACAGCCTCTAAACCCCAAGCATTTTAGCCATATATACAGCATGTGATGGACTAGGTGTAATTTTAAAGACTAAAGGTGGGATGTCAGTCTCACAAGGCTTGCATGGATGCTTTGGTGGGCAGTTGGCATTTGAGAAAAGACTTGCCAAAGAAGATTCCCCAAAAAAGACTCCTTGAAATGTCCTTATAAAACTATGGGCACTTCCAGTGTCTCTGCAGTGGCAAAGCACTTTGTGCCTGGTGGCATCTTCTGGTCACCATTGTGCATTACAAGTGCAAGTTGTGTTGCACAATGTCCATTCCATACTGGCAGTGTAGCTCAGCCTCAAGGAGATGGGAAGGCCCTGAGTGTTCAAGCCAAACTGCTAATTATTTGGGAGTTCAGCACTTTCTTCTCTGCAGTGAGTTTGGTGGGACTTGAAACGTCCCCAGGTCCTGCTTTTGCATCGCTCTTCAGCTTTTTCTGGCACCACAGGCTCCACAACCAACTACTACGCCGTGGCTGTCGTGAAGAAAGGAACAGGCTTCACAATAAATGACCTGCAAGGCAAGACCTCCTGCCACACAGGCCTGGGCAGATCCGCTGGCTGGAACATCCCAATTGGGACACTGCTCCACCGAGGAGATATCAAGTGGGATGGCAAAGACTCATCCTCCATTGAGCAAGGTAAGGTGGGAAAGGGCCACCCCTCTTCTTCCATCAGCAGAGGGGTGGCAGCAGGGACAGGGAGGGGATTGTCCCTCTCTGCTCTGCCCTCCTCAGGCCCCAGCTGGAGTCCTGTGTCCAGAGCTGGGGCCCCAGGACAAGGAAGATGTGGGGCTGTTGGAGAGGGGTCAGAGGAGCCCCGGAGATGCTCAGAGGGCTGGAGCAGCTCCCCTACGAGGAGAGGCTGAGGGAGCTGGGCCGGGTCAGCCTGGAGAAGAGAAGGCTGTGGGGGGACCTCATTGCAGCCTGCCAGTCCCTGAAGGGAGCAGAGGAACAGGAGGGGAATCAGCTTGTTAAAGGGCAGAGACTGGCAGGACAAGGGGGATGGAGTGAAGCTGGAGGAGGGAAGGGTGAGATGAGATCTTAGGGGGAAGTTTTTTCACAGAGAGAGTGGTGAGGGGCTGGAAGGGGCTGCCCAGAGATGGGGTGGGTGCCCCATCCCTGGGGGTGTTCAAGGCCAGGTTGGATGGGGCCCTGGGCAACCTTGTGTAGCTCCAGGCCTGGAGGTTGGTGTCCCTGCCTGTGGCCAGGGAGGTTGGAGCTCTGTGCTCCTTGGGGTCCCTCCCAACCCAGCCCAGTCTGGGATTCTGTGATTCTATGAAATCGGTTGATGTTAGGCCAGGGGTGGTGGGGTGGGGAGAGCAATGTCACCTCATCTCCTGCGGAGGTTCAGAGGTGCCTCCCAGAGCAGTCGAGTCACTGATGTTCTCTGTGCATCCTCTCCCAGGTGCTGTAAGGGTGCATTTTAGACTGACCATTGCTTCTCTTCCACCCAACAGCCGTGGCCAACTTCTTCTCTGCCAGCTGCGTGCCCGGTGCCACCACGGAACAGAAACTGTGCCGGCAGTGCAAGGGCGACTCCAAAACCAAATGCTCCCGCACAGGACCTTACTCTGGATATTCTGGAGCTTTCCAGTGAGTGAAAGCTGTCTTGCCTTTGGGGAAGATCATAGAATTGTAGGGGTTGGAAGGGACTTCAAGAGATCATGGGGTCCAACCCCAATGTCTAGTCCCAGCACGTGCAAGTTTTCCTTACACCAGGCAGGGCCCGAGGAGACTGAGTTTATACAACAGGGAGGGATGGTAATTAAAGATCCAATTAGTAATAACTGACAGGCAGCTATCAGGAGGTGAGAGAGGCAGCTTGGGCTGGATGGTTTTGCACCTGAAGAGTGCATCGTGCTAAGCTCAGCTGGGCTCCCTGAGCATTACTGCTCTGCCATTCCATTTCCTTCTGTGCCAGCATAGCTTTTCTGGGGGAGGCCACAGCTCTGGGGTTGCACTTTGTGCTGGAATAATTCACTGAAGCAGGAGGAAGGGAGCCACAGTGCCTGTGTTTCACCATCTCTTCTGTTCCCCCCCCACCTGCAGCTGCCTGAAGGATGGAAAAGGAGACGTGGCTTTTGTGAAACACACAACTGTTCAAGGTAGGCCTGGCAGATCCCTTGTTTCTCTCCTCCTAGTCCAACCTCTTGTTGTCACTCCATCCTGCAGTTAGTCTACACTCTGTAGGCTTTCAGTCCTCTCCAGGTTTGCCCTAAACCTCCTCTCCTTTCATCTCTAGACAGGTGTTTTACACACTCTCCACAGACATCCTTGTTATTAGAGACATTATTATGGTGGGCTCCACTTTTTCTTCTTTGGGATCCTTCTTTGCAGAAGGGAAACCTGCTTGATCTAAGCTCAGTGGCATTATTCTTGGTACCACGTCCCAGAGCCAGCTGCAGTGTCACCAGAGCAAACGCAGGGTGAGCCATTGTGTAGGTAATTATGCTCTCCCATCCCTCTGGGAGGGATTTTGGAAGGAATTCAGCCCACTGGCTCTGCACTTCTCAGAGGTGGAAGATGGTCTGGCACACCCAGGACATGCAGGGAGCACAGTGGAGAGCTACCAAGACGGTCATGGGGTAGGGACGTGTCCTGCAAGGAGATGCTCAGTGGGGTGGTCTTGATCAGCCTGGGGAAGACGATGGGTTTAGGGGACCTGAGAGCAGCCTGCCTGTACCTACAAGGAGCCTAGCAAGAAGGTAGAGCCAAGATCTTTACAGAGCTAGACAGTGGAAAGCTGAGAAACAATAATCATAAACTGAAAAAGGAGATTTTTTGGAGCATCTCCTTCTCCCCCTGAGGACTGTCAAGTAGTAGGACGGGTTGCCCAGGAGAACTCAAAGGTTCTCAAGATCTAACTGGAGCAGCCTGGTGTAGCCTGTGCAGAGGCCTTCAGAGGTCCCTTCCCACCAGAATTCTCCTGTCACCCCGTGATCTGGGCTCTGCTTTCAGCCTCGACACGGGCTGCCCACTGGCCTGCACAGACTGTGCAGCTCCCAACCTGTTCAGGTAATTCAGATGGTGTTTGTAAACCCAGTTGCATCTGTAACCATTCCTGCATGGCTGGATGTCCAGGCCACATAGCTCCTCTTACTGCTGGCTTAGTCATGACAGAGGCAGGGGAAAGGTCTCTTCCACAGGCACCCATACTCTCCTGTCTGCTTTGCATTCCTATCACCACGTTGACCCCCTTACTGTGGCGGAGAGGATGCATGCAGCCCCTTTCCTGCAGAGGCTCTCCCCTGAGCTCCAGCAGAAATAAACCCAGAGGACAGATCTGCAGTGGCTTTTAAAACCTGCTTTCATGGTGCTGCAACTGGTGGTTCCTCTCCCCAGAAAATGCCCCAGAGGAGAAGGATGAGTACGAGCTCCTGTGTCTGGATGGCACCCGTCAGCCCGTGGACAACTACAAAGCCTGTCACTGGGCCAGGGTACCTGCTCATGCTGTTGTGGCTCGGGATGATAACAAGGTTGATGACATCTGGACCTTCCTCTCCAAAGCACAGGTATTGTCACATTCCCTTCCCCTTCCCTTCCCTTCCCTTCCCTTCCCTTCCCTTCCCTTCCCTTCCCTTCCCTTCCCTTCCCTTCCCTCCCTTCCCTTCCCTCCCCTTCTCCCCCATTCCCTTCCCTTCCCTTTCCCTCCTTTCCCTTCCCCCTTCCCTTCCACCCCCATTCTCTCCCCCTTCTCCTCCCCTTCTTCCCCCATTCCCTTCCCTTCCCCTCCCTTCCCTTCCCTTCCACCCCCCTTCTCCCCCTTCTCCCCCCTTCTCCTCCCCTTCTCCCCCTTTCCCTTTCCCTTCCCCTTCCCCTTCCCCTTCCCTTCCCTTCCACTCCCCTTCTCCCCCCTTCTCCTCCCCTTCTCCCCCTTCCCCTTTTCCTTCCCCTTCCCCTTCCCTCCCCACTTTTGCACTCTGGCTTTGCTCACTCTCTCCAGCTTTCCAAGAACTTTAGCACAGCCATTTGCTGATGACCTTTCCCCCCATGGCAGGAGAAATTTGGTGTGGGCACAACCAGTACCTTCCATCTCTTTGGGCCACCTGGCAAGAAGGACCCAAGCCTCAAAGACCTGCTTTTCAAAGACTCTGCTGTACAGCTGAAACGTACCCCAGCAATGATGGATTCCCAGCTCTACCTGGGCTTTGAGTATTACAGTGCCATCCAGAGCCTTCAGAAAGGTAGGCAGGACATGAAATGCTCACATTGTGTCAGTGTGAGGGTGTGCTGAAGAGATGGGACCAGGAAATCCTTTGTGGGACCAGCAAATCCTTTGTGGGATCAGCACATGCTTCTACCAGGCAACAGAGCTGGTAAAGGGTCTGGAGCACAGGTCTGATGGGGAGCAGCTGAAGGAACTGGGGCTGTTCAGCCTGGAGAAGAGGAGGGTGAGGGGAGACCTGATTGCTCTCTACAACTACCTGGAAGGAGGTTGTAGTGAGGTGGGGGTTGGTCCCTTCTCCCAAGTAACTAGGAAATAGGATGAGGGGAAATTGGCTTCAAGTTGCACCAGGGGAGATTTAGATTGGGTATTAGGAAAAAGTTCTTCAATGAAGGAGTGGTCAGGCTTTGGAACAGGCTGCCCAGAGAGGTGGTGGAGTCACCATCCCTGGAGGTGTTAAAAAAATGTGTAGATGTGGCACTCCAGGACCTGGATGAGTTGAGGCAGTGGTACTAGACTGATGGTTGGACTTGGTGATCTTAGAGGGCTTTTCTGACCTCAAAGATCCCTACTCTACTCTAAATAAGTTTGGGCAAAAGGAAGAGAATTTGTTTTCAGGTGCAGACAGTAGCCTCTGCAAAATGTTTCCTATGAAAGGTACCAACATGAAAACCACACAGACTCCATCAGCAAAAGGAATTTGTTGATTACAAAGTCAAAGATAACATCATCACCACATGGACAATGGTAGAGAGCTGACCCACACTCCACCCCTCCTTCCTTCACCGGGATCACAACAGCAAAAGTTGCCCATTCAGCTGGTGGTAGGGAATGGGTGTGTGCAAAGCTGCTGTTCAGAAAAAGCACTTCTGGACAGAACATCCTGAGACATGAGGTCCAGTACCAGCCACTTAAGCGTGTCCTTTAGGCTCATCAAGCATTTACTGGTGTCCCAGCTGGCTTTCTGAGAGTCAGATGCCCTCCAAAACCCACTCAAAATGTATAGCTGCTCAGAGATCTCTGTGGTAGGCTTGACCACTACAGCATTTATTGGAAGGGGGTGCATGGACTTCCTGTAGCATCAAAAATAGCTTACTCAAACGCCACTTCAACACTTCTGGTGAAGTTCTGTTGAAACTAGGTTCCATCTTTCTCACTCAGTCTGCTCCTGCTTGTCCAGCTGTGAGAAGTGTGCAGGATGTTATAGGAAGCTTTAACAGGCACTGTTAACACACAGTGGTTTAGTGGCTGTGAGGTTTTAGCTAACATAAATCTGTGTGGATGGCTTGTGTTAGGCAGATGTTCTCCTTTCAGACCTGTAAGTTGATTTTTCAGCATCCTCCAGCTTAAGAACCATCCCTTCACTTTATGCCTGCTGATTAAACAAGAACATCTCAGGCTGGGCAAGCGGCAGGTCGGGGGGTACAGATGGTTTCATGTCCCACGCATCCACATAATAGCCTGTTTGTAGTTTTATTGCTCAGTGGGGGCTCTGTGATGATTTATAGGTATTTTTGTGGTGGCTGAGCCCTGGCCAAAGGCCAGACACCCACCCAAATCAGTCTGTTTCTCCCCTCCTTAGTTGGACAGGGGAGAAATAACATAACTGGGTGGCTCAAGAGACAAACTCGTTAATGATGCCAGCAAACCAGATTCAACCCAGAGTGCTGAAGAGAAAAGTTATCTAATTTATTACACTAAAGAGAAAAACAGTGACAAACCAGAGTCAGGAGTGCAACCAACAAGCTTGACACAAACCCAGCCAGGCAAACCCTTCCCCCCCCACTCCCTCCTCAGCAGGCTGGAGTTAGAAGTTTGCTCCCTTCTTCCTTCCCGGTCGCAGCCCAGGAGGGGCAGGGACTGGGGAAATGGGGGTGTGGGTAACACCTTCCCCCCACCCCTCCATTCTAAAGCACACTTCCCTTTCAGCCATGAGTTTGCTCCCTTCTTCCCCTCTCCTGCTCCCAGCACAGGACAGGGGGGCAGGGACTGGGAGATGGGGCTTCGGTCAGGCCCTTGCCAGTTGGTTCCCTTCTCGGCCGGGATGGGGGCATCCATTGCACACAGCCTCCCCCTGCTGCACCCTAGGATCTCAGCCAGGAGAGACAGTCCTCCAGGAGCTTTCTCCAAGGCAAATCTCTTCCTCTCTGCTCTGGCAGGCAGCAATCAATCCCAGTGTCTCTCAGGCCCAGTCCTCCACGGGGCTGTGATGCCTCCTCCAGCAAACCTCTTTGGCTCATCTCTGTAGGTCGCTTGTGCTGGCAGGGGCTCATCCCAGCGTCAGGCACGGCATCTTCTCTGTGTCTCCACCGGCTCCATCCAGCGTGGAGCCTCTCCACGGGCTGCAGGTGGGGTCTCTGCCTCCTCCATGGCTCCTCTCCACCATCTACTCCATGGGCTGCAGGGGCAATCTCTCACCCGGGTACCTGGGCGCCTCCTCCCCCAGCCTTCCCGGCCTGTTGTGTCTGCCAACTGCTCACATTGATGTGCAAATAGACACCCCAATGCCCTGAACTGGCCGAAATTGCAGCCTTCTTGGCACTCCATGTTCTGGTGGAGTCTTTGTCTCCTCTGTGTGACTCTCAGAGGCGCTATCAGCAGGCCTGCAGAAGCCTCCGGCAGCCATTTTGTGCAGACCCTGGCCCTCTCTCTCAGTAGCCAGCTATGCACAACTGCAACACGCCCCACAGATATTTGGGGTGGGGGGTTTTTTTTGGTGTGTCTCTCTGCTCAGAAACGTAGAAAATCCATAGTTATTACAGAAAGATGTGGTGGGAATGCTGAACCAGGTGCAGATAGTAAAAAAAAAGCAAAGAAAAAGAAGCCAGAGTGGGAAGAGTCAGCACTGAAAGGAGAGGCCTTGCTGTGCCCCACCACACCTTCATTTTGCATGGAACAAAAGAGGTTTCTCCATCCCTGAATTTTTCAGGCTTTTCCACTGGCTTTGGCACTGTCTGCCCAAAGGCTTTTGTCCACTGGCTGAGTCCAGCGTTGCTGCAGCTTTGATGGAGGGAGTTTTTGTCCCAGAGGCTTGGGTGCCTCTCTCCAGTGCCAGGCTGCAGGGCTTGACCCTTGGCAGGAGGAATTAATTCGGTTCCATCTGCTCTGATCAGCCCATCGTTAATCGTTTGGGCTGATTAACAACAGCCTCTTACACCCAGAGAAGGTTGGGGTTTCCTTTGGGTCACTGGTTGTTACCTGTGATTCCCCCTGTGGTGGTTGAGCCCTGGCCAAAGGCCAGACGCCCACCAAAATCAGTCTGTTACTGAAACTATGCAAAACTGCAACAGTTTTTAATGAGTTTTCTTCCTCTCCTGGTCTTACAGACAACCTGAACTCCGACCGAAGGGGGAACAAGACACGGTGGTGTGCTGTAGGCAAGAATGAGAAGAGCAAGTGTGACCTCTGGAGCGTGGTGAGCAACGGGGAGGTGGAGTGCACGGTGGCAGACAGCACCAAGGACTGCATCGTTAAGATCATGGTAGGGCTTTTTTTACAATTTAGTTATTTATTTCCTTTCCTTCTCCCCCTGAACCTGTCAGATGGAGAGCAGAGATGCTCCTCTCAGCCTGGGAACAGATGGGGTGGGTAGTTCTTTCTTGAGGTTTCCTAAAGGAAAAAAAGGCAAAGCAATTTCTGGGGTGAAGAGACTCTTTAGTTGGAAAAGGCAGGCAAAATACTGATTTTATCCAATGCAGAGGAAAAACCAGTTGCCTGCTTAGGAGTGATGCCATAGCACAGGCAAGGTGGCAGCTCAGAGGGTTGGGTCAGTACCATGAAGGCAGCACAAAATGCCAGCTCGAAAGGACAAGTGAGAGAAGGAAATCTGTCAGGGAAGCAGGCTAGGAGCCTGTGAGTGTGGGGAGGAGAGCTGCTGCTGGGGGGTTACATGTGCCCCAGGGCGATAATGTCAAAACTCCCTATGCACCAGTGAGACCTTGTCAGAGAAGGACCTGGGGGTGTTGGGTGACTGCAGGCTGACCATGAGCCAGCAGTGTGCCCAGGTGGCCAGCAAGGCCAATGGCATCCTGGCTGGTGTCAGACCCAGCGTGGCCAGTAGGTCTGGGGAGAGGGTTGTGCCCCTGGACTGGGCACTGGGGAGGCTGCACCTCGAGTGCTGGGTCCAGTTCTGGGCTCCTCACCATCAGAAGGACATGGAGGTCCTGGAGTGAGTCCAGAGAAGGGCAACCAGGCTGGGGAAGGGGCTGGAGGGCAAATCCTCTGAGGAGCAGCTGAGGGAGCTGGGGGGGTTGAGCCTGGAGAAGAGGAGGCTGAGGGGGAGACCTTCTCCCCACCTCCCCTGCCCTGCCAGGAGGGTGCAGAGAGGGGGGCACTGGTCTCTTCAGCCAGGGGACAGGAGCTGGGACAAGGGGCAATGGGCTCAAGCTGTGCCAGGACAGGGTCAGCTCAGCTGTCAGGGAAAAGTTCTGCCTTGGCAGAGTTGTCAGGGCCTGGCCCAGGCTGCCCAGGGAGGGGCTGAGTCCCCAGCCCTGGGTGTGTTTAACAGAGGGGAGATGAGGTGCTCAGGGATCTGGTTTAGCTTAGGATGGGAATGGTTGGACTTGATGATCTTAAAGGTCTTTTCCAACCCAGTGATGCTGTGATTCTGTGTTACAAGTGCACAGGAGTGATAACTTCAAAACTCCCTCTGCACCAGTGAGACCTTGTCTGTCCATATGCTGAGGACAGACACCCCTTAGCCCCAAGCCCTCCTCCCTTACATCAAGTGTTTCTCTTTCCATCTGATCTCTGAAAAGCACCGTTCTGAGGACATTCAGCATCACAGAATCACAGACTGGGCTGGGTTGGAAGGGACCCCAAGGGGCACAGAGCTCCAACCACCCTGCCACAGGCAGGGCCACCAACCTCCAGGCCTGGAGCTACACAAGGTTGCCCAGGGCCCCAGCCAACCTGGCCTTGGCACTGCCTCACTGCTGTGCCATTCTCCTTGCAGAAAGGTGAAGCAGATGCCATCAGCGTAGACGGAGGCTTTGTGTACACCGCTGGCGTGTGCGGCCTGGTGCCAGTGATGGGAGAAGCCTATGAGGGTAAGCACAGCCCGGCCTGCCCCTCCGGGCCCAGGTGGTGGGAAATGGGCTGGTGCAAAAGCACTGGGTTTATTTGGAGGTCTAGTGAGCAGCCTCAGCGTGGCACCTTGCAGAAAACACAGCGTGCCCTCAGGGAACTCAGCTCCCCACAGCAGGCCTCACCTTCCCACAGATCATGCAACAGGCCCCGGGGGAGCGGGCATCAACAGACAGGAGGAACACAATGACCTCCAGCTCCTCTCTGCTCCCTTTTAATCATGATGTCCCTCTCCCTTTGCACCAGCCTCAGTAAAACGAGTTTGGTTTAGGTCAGAGGAACAGGTGGAGCCTTGTGCTTTGTGCTGTGGGTGCACAGGGTGTTACCTGGGAGAATCACTTCTAGAATGAAGTGTCTCCAGGAATCCCTGAGCTCAAGGAGCCCATTTTGGATCTGCAGTATCTTTTACTTACTATCTTCTTCTTCCCTCCTCCAGATGAGAGCCAGTGCAGCAAAGCAGAAGGAGAACCAGGTAATAACTGACAGGGGAGGGACAGAAAACAGTTCTGATGGATCTAAATAGAAAAATATATAGGCTGTCATGGGTGGAGAACAAATGACCAGCCCCCTGACACAAAGAACCACTGTGCCCAATGGAGATATTAAAATTCTGGGGGACAGATTTAGTAGTCAGATGGGAAGTCTGGGTCTGTGAGCAGATAGCAAAGCAAAGCATACATGGGCATCAGAGGTTTTTGTGTGGCTGCTGCTGTCTGGAGTATGGTGGTCCCATAAACGGTGTGAAGGGCTGTGGGCAGGGAGAGGGGCTGGGTTGTAGCACCAGGAAACAGATCTTTATGGAAATGGGAAGAGGGAAAAGGAGGGAAGGGCTTTGTCCACTGCTGAAGACAGGAAAAGGTATCAGGAGTGGGATTAAAAAATCATCTTGCTACAGAGTTCTGGGGGTGGGGGGGTTGGGGGGGGGGGTGGAGGCAGGCAAATGCCTGGGCTAACAATTTCCCAGGAGCGTGGTGGGAATAGATGCATTTCACCTGCAGACTTTCCTGGTGCTGCTGCCTGGGAAATCATTGCTAAGCTCAAAGTTCTTTCTGCTGTGCTGTTCACAGGTGCCCCGTCCTAGGGAGCACGGTGGGGTCCTCGGGCCACCCCTTAATTCTGTCTTTTCTCTCCTGAAAGCATCCTACTTTGCTGTGGCTGTGGTGAAGAAATCTAACAAGGATATCACGTGGAACAACCTGCAGGGCAAGAAGTCATGCCACACTGCTGTTGGGAGGACTGCTGGCTGGAACATCCCCATGGGCTTGATTAAGAACAGGATAGGGAGCTGCAATTTTGGTAGGTTCGGTTTTGCAGCCGTTTCTTGGAGCTGGGAATCTGCTTGTAAAGACATTTTCCCCTTCTCCAGCTGATCTTCAGAGCTTCTTGCTCCTCAAAGATTCCCACCTGGGGGTGGGATATGGAGAAGACTGGCGCTTGAGCTTTCACTGGGCGGAGTTTGAGACTCTTGGCAACTGCTTCAGACTAAGACATGGCACCTCAACTGCTTTGGGGAGCTCTGCTTTCTTTTCACATCCCTCCCCTTCCCTTTGCAGCAACCTACAAGATATTCCCATAAAGGCTGGCCTGGGTACTGGGGGGCCCTGTGCTCGTGCAAGGTGTGGAGTTGGGGGAAAGGATGAGTTTATGAGTCTCAGAACTAAGTGAGGTTTAGACTCAGCCTCTCCATCCTCCTGCCTGCCTTTCCCAGTACAAACCCAACCCAAGAGCATACTGTTAAAAGAAATCCTTGGGTTTTTTAGTGCAGGAAAAGCGATTTTTACTTTTTGTAAACATTTTTTTGCTTCCTCTTTCTGCCTCCAGAGGAATTCTTCAGCGAGGGCTGTGCTCCTGGGTCTCTCCCCACCTCCCGCCTCTGCCAGCTCTGCAAGGGCTCAGAGAAGATGCTGCAGCAGAAGTGTGTTGCCAACAGCCATGAGAAATACTATGGATACACTGGAGCTTTCCAGTAAGTATTGGAAACGCTCTGGCCTCACTTAAGTACTCTGGGACTAATCACAGCCATTGTGTATGGAGTAAAGCCTCACATTCATGATAATTTGCTGACCTTTTCCTTCTCTCCTCTGTGTTGCCAAAGATAGACATGTTTGCACTCTGCTATACATGTATTTTTCCCTCTCTGGCTTCCCAGAAAACGATGCAAAATATCCCTGTGCTATAAAATGAATGTCCTGGTGCCTCCAAGGAAACTTGGGAGAGACACGAAGGGTTTTGGCAAGGTGTCCCACAAAGGCAGCAGTGTTACGCTTTAAACACAGATAAGGAGTGTTGAAAGGTGGGAACCTGCAAGTGGTGCTGCTACTAGACACCCCCTGCTAAAAATGCCTTAGTTAAAACAAGCCACCCTCTAAAAAGTGCAGAGACCAGAGGTCAGCCCCAGCACCGTTTTACTGTGAGGGTGAGGGAGCCCTGGGCCAGGCTGCCCAGAGAGGCTGCGGAGTCTCCTTCTCTGGAGACACTCAAACCTGCCTGGACATGTTCCTGTGGGATTTAGTCTGGGTGATCCTGCTCTGGCAGGGGGTTGGGCTAGATGAGCTTTCAAGGTCCCATCCAACCCCAAACGTTCTGGGATTCTGGGGCTGAATCCTTCGCAGATGGAAGGCCCTCCTTTGTTACAGGGGAACAAAATGCCCCTGTCTCTCGGCTCTGAAAGGACTTGAAGGACACAAAACTCCTTGAAAGAGCCCAGTGCAGGGCCACCAAGATGCTCAAGGGAGTGGAACCCCTTCCTTATGAGGAGAGGCTGAGGGAGCTGGGCCTCTTTAGCTTGGAGGAGCCTGAGGGGTGACCTCATTAATGTCTATAAATATGTAAAATCAAGGAGGCTGGAGCCAGGCTCTGCTCAGGGATGGCAGTGACAGGACAAGGGGCAGCGGGTGAAGCTGGAGCAGGGGAAGCTCCATGGGAACATAAGGAGGAACTTTGTCACTCTGAGCGCTGGGCCAGGCTGCCCAGAGAGGCTGTGGAGTCTCCTTCTCTGGAGACATTCAAACCTGCCTGGACGTGTTCCTGTGGGATTTAGTCTGGGTGATGCTGCTCTGGCAGGGGGTTGGGCTAGATGAGCTTTCAAGGTCCCATCCAACCCCTGACATGGTGTGATTCTGTGATCCCCCTGTACCAGTTTGGTATTGGATGCTCAGGTCCAAGTCAGTCATTCACACCGGGCATGAATTTAAACAGGTAACTTGCTTCACTTTCATCTGGTGGCAGAGAGACCATGCTTTAGGATTTGCCGTCCTTTGATTGCAAGCTAGCACTTCCCCAGAGCTGCTAACACAGCAGGCAGCCATGGCAGGAAGGCAAAGTGAGTTCTGAACCTCCCCAAAACCGCTTCTTTCTGACAACAAAACAAATCAATTGGCTGCTCCTCACGTGAGAATGGGGGGTGCTTTTCTCCAGAATGTGTTGAAAGGGCGTGTTTTGGATGCTCCTGAAATATACATGGCAGGGCTCCTGGACCTGGGGGTCCTTGGAGACTCATTTTACAAAATCAGAGAATCCCAGGGGTGGGAAGGGCCCTCCAGAGCCCATGGGGTCCAACCCCCCTGCCAAAGCAGGGTCCCTAGGACAGGGCACACAGGGCGGTGTCCAGACGGGGCTGGAATCTCTCCAGAGAAGGAGACTCCACACCCCCTGGGCAGCCTGGCCCAGGGCTCCCTCACCCTCCCTGGGGAAAAGTTCTTCCCCAGGTTGCTGGGGAACTCCCTGTGCTCCAACTTGCAGCCATTGCCCCTTCTCCTGTCCCCACAGACACTGAAAAGGGGCTGCCCATTTCCCCCTGCAGCCCATGCTTAAGATAATGATAAACATTAATTAGGTCCCCCCTTAGTCTTCTCTTCTCCAGGCTGAACAGCCCCAGCTCACTCAGCTTTGGGACATGGGAGTGAATCACATCTGTGGGAAAGGGCTGGGATCCAAGCACCCATGACACTTGCCTTTCTTTGTGCTTTCCAGGTGCCTGGTTGAGAAGGGTGATGTGGCCTTTATCAAGCATTCAATCGTGGAGGAGAACACAGATGGTACGTGGTTATCCTGTTATGTGGGAGTTGGCAGGGCTTGCCTTCCCTTTGGCTGCATTATTTTTGTTCCCAGTGTGGAACAAAACCCTTCTGCCCCAAAAAAGATCTCTGAACCTCCAAACCCAATTCTTCTTGAAGGCAAAAATAAAGAAGACTGGGCCAAAGATCTGAAAATAGACCAGTTTGAGTTGCTGTGCACTGACGGTCGGCGGGCGAACGTCATGGCTTACAGGGAGTGCCACCTGGCCAAAGTGCCTACCCATGCCGTGATCACACGTCCTGAGAAAGCCCAGAGAGTCCGTGAGCTGCTGGAGAGACAAGAGGTTAGCAGTACTGGTGGTGGAAGAACTGTTCTGGGGTTGGTTTTATGCAGTGTGTTTGCATTTTGAGGGAAGTGATGCTCAGGGTTCCCCCGAGTCAGTGCCACCTGGATGGTTTTAACTGGCTGACGTGGGGTGACAGGCTTGTACCTCAGCCTCCCCCATCCCAACTGCTCCTTCTCCTCTGCCACCTTAGTAACCCCCCTGTAGGTATCAGCTGGATCACCGTGGTTGCTGTTGCCACGCTGTAGTTGTGTGACATGAGCCCATCACCTCCTCTTGCAGGTGTGTGTCAGGGGCTGAGCCATCCAGCCCAGGAAGGACAGCAGCCTCCTCCCCCACACTCAGTCCCTACAGCCACCAATGTAAAAGTACCCAGGTGAAACCAGCTCTGTTTGGTTTTACACTGAAAACTTTCATATTTGCTCTAGGTGGGCAGGAGATTCAATCCTAAATTTCAGGAGCTCGGCCAGGAGCTCCCCAGGGTGATGGAGAAGCACCAGGACTAAGAGCTAGGCTTGTCCAAGCTGAGTCTCACCAGGCTTCTACATTTTGCAGACACTTAATTCTTTCTGCCTCTGTTTCAGAAACTGTTTGGGACAAAAGGAATTGAGAAAGAGAGGTTCAAGATGTTTGAGTCTCAAACCAAGGACCTTCTGTTTAAAGACTTGACCAAGTGTCTGGTGAAGCTCCGCAATGGGATAACGTACAAGGAGTTCCTTGGAGACCAGTACTATGCTTCAGTTTCTAGCCTCAGTACCTGCAATCCATCAGGTAACTCCAGCAGCCCCAGGAGGAAGCCTGTGGGTTGCAGTCTGTCCCCTCACAGGCAGGGACAGCTGCTTCTGTAGCTGTCCATCTGATCTTTGGGAGCAAAATGAGGATCTAAACTCCTCCCCATCCTCTTCCTTTTCAGATCTCCTCCAGGTGTGCACCTTCCTGGAGGACAAGTAGTGAGATGGGAAGGATGCTTGCTGGAGGGAGAGAGAACCACACCACGACTCTCCTCGTGCCCTCGGCCCCGAACACCATCCCACAGAGGGGCCCTCTGCCTTCCCTGCTTCCTCTGCCCTTCCTCATCGCTCTGAGGGTGGCTGTTTGAGACTCTGTGGTCCTCTGCTGCCACCACAGCAAGAAATAAAATCTCAAATCTAAAGTGGTGTCCTGAGATTATTCAAAACCCATTCCTTCCTCGGTCCCTCTCACCAGAGGACGGTGCTATTGCCACCTAGGGCTGTTGCTGCCCATTCCAACATGGCCTGCAGGTCACAGGAGGGGATCCTCCCCCTCTGCTCTGCCCTGCTCAGGCCCCACCTGGAGTGTTGTGTCCAGTGCTGGGCTCCCTGGGATAGAAAGGACAGGGATCTCCTGGAGAGAGTCCAGAGGAGGCTCTGGAGATGCTGAAGGGCCTGGAGCATCTCCCCTGTGAGGAAAGGCTGAGGGAGCTGGGGCTGTTCAGCCTGGAGAAGAGAAGACTAAGGGGGGACCTAATTAATGTTTATAATTATCTTAAGCATGGGCTGCAGGGGGAAATGGGCAGCCCCTTTTCAGTGTCTGTGGGGACAGGACAAGGGGCAATGGCTGCAAGTTGGAGCACAGGGAGTTCCCCAGCAACCTGGGGAAGAACTTTTCCCCAGGGAGGGTGAGGGAGCCCTGGGCCAGGCTGCCCAGGGGGTGTGGAGTCTCCTTCTCTGGAGAGATTCCAGCCCCGCCTGGACACCGCCCTGTGTGCCCTGTCCTAGGGACCCTGCTTTGGCAGGGGGTTGGACCCCATGGGTTCTGGGGGGCCCTTCCAACCCCTGGGATTCTGGGATTGTATGATTCTATGCACCAAAGCACAATGATTAGATGTGCCCTAGAGCCTAATTAACAGAGGTTTTGTATTCACTGTGCTTTTGCTTCACCCAGGTTATCCCATTGTGTGGGTGTTGCTGGGTGTGGGAAGTGTTGATCTGCCTGAGGGTAGAGAGGCTCTTCAGAGGGATCTGAACAGGCTGGACTGATGGGCTGAGACCAACAGGGTGTTCTCAGCACTGCTTTCATTGTAACTCCCAAACACAGCATCCCATCAGCTGCTACAGATGGAGTTAACTCTATCCTGACTGAAACCAGGACATTAGTGTTTTTAGAGATAATTTAAAGTGGACCCAGGACTGATATGGGGAAAACATCCCAATTATAATGGCGCCACCTGGAACAACCACAACTCCGCATGTGCCAGGGGAAGGAGGTGAAAAGTTCCACCTGAGGAAGACTTCGAGCCTTCATCACTGAGACCCCCTGACCACCAGCAGGAGGCAGTGGGAGGAGTTTATGGAAATGACTTCTTGGGGCTAATTTTAATACAAAGCAGGACAGGTTATGAATATGTATAGGTGTATGAGGTAACCTAATGATTTCGGAAGGGGATATGGTATAAAAACGCTACAAACTCTGACCAAAGGTGTGCCTGCTTTGTTAGGTCACCCGCTCTTGCAGGAATGTATAATAAATTACTGCTTCACTAACATGTCTACCTCGAGCCCGTCCTTAGGACCTCTGGCATTTCCAACAGTTTGGCCTGGAGAAGAGAAGGCTCTGGGGGGACCTCAGAGCCCCTTCCAGTCCTTGTAAGGCACTGTCCTGGTTTCAGTCAGGATAGAGTTAACTCCATCTGTAGCAGCTGATGGGATGCTGTGTTTGGGAGTTACAATGAAAGCAGTGCTGAGAACACCCTGATGTTCTTAGTTGCAGTCAGACAGTCAAGGACTTTCTCAGCTTCTTCCTATTTCTCTATTCAGGAGAAAGGAGGGGCGAAGCCAGGACAGGTGCCCCAGATGGGCCAAAGAGAGTATTCCATGGCAATGACGTCCTGCCCAGGAGAACGGGGGGCTGAGGGGAGGAAGAAGAGGGGCGGTGGCGGGACGCGTGCTGCTTGGGGGGACGGTCGGGTTGCGGGACAGCTCTGGGTGGTACCTGAGTTGTGTGGGTCGGGGAGAAACTGCATTGGGGATCAAGAGTTTCATCTTCTTTTGCTCTAAAGTCCTGTTAGCATTGGGATATTTGATCTTTCTGTTCTCTTAGGAAACTCTCCTTATCCCAACCCACAGGCCTCTCAGTTTCTTGGGTTTGGAGTTATTTCCCCTTCCTTTTCCCTTCCCTTGTTTCCCCCTTTTTCCCTCTTCCCCTGTTCTTTTCCTTTAAGGAGCAGGCAGCTGCGTGGATCTCAGCCCACAGCCGGGGGGAAACCAGGACAGGCGCCTACAGGAAAGCTGGGCAGGGCTGTTTGTGAGGGCAGGGAGTGATTGGATGAGGGGTGATGGTTTCAAACTAGGGCAGGGTTAGGTGAGACGTGAGGAAGACAGAAGTTCACTCTGAGGGTGGTAGAGCACTGGCACAGGGTGCCCAGGGAGGTGGTGGAGGCCCCATCCCTGGAGACATCCAAGGTCAGGGTGGATGGGGCTCTGAGCGACTTGCCCCACTGAACATGTCCCTCCTCGCTGCAGGGTGGGACTGGAGGGGCTGGGAAGGCCCCTTCCCACCCGGCACATCCTGTGACTCCACGATTCTATGCTTGAGTCCCAAACCGATCACCTCCCGGCCTCCACCACGCTCAGACTGTGGCAGCGCCCCTCAGGCCCGGCCGCCTTCCCCCTTCCCGCCGCCTCAGCAGCAGCCGCCCTCCCCTCGCGCCGCCCGCCCGCCCTCCCCTCGCGCCGCCCGCCCGCCCTCCCCTCGCGCCGCCCGCCCGCCCTCCCCTCGCGCCGCCCGCCCGCCCGCCCTCCCCTCGCGCCGCCCGCCCGCCCTCCCCTCGCGCCGCCCGCCCGCCCTCCCCTCGCGCCGCCCGCCCTCCCCTCGCGCCGCCCGCCCGCCCCTCCCCTCGCGCCGCCCGCCCGCCCCTCCCCTCGCGCCGCCCGCCCGCCCTCCCCTCGCGCCGCCCGCCCGCCCTCCCCTCGCGCCGCCCGCCCGCCCTCCCCTCGCGCCGCCCGCCCGCCCTCCCCTCGCGCCGCCCGCCCGCCCTCCCCTCGCGCCGCCCGCCCTCCCCTCGCGCCGCCCGCCCGCCCTCCCCTCGCGCCGCCCGCCCGCCCGCCCTCCCGCCGGAAGCGGAAGCGGGCCGTGAGGCGACGTGTGCGCGCGCGGGCAGCCATGGCGGGCTGGATGGAGCCGCAGCTGGACGCGCTGCGGCGGGAGTTGCGGGCCCCCGACCCCGCCGTGCTCTCCGTTCTCCTGGCGCTGCTCGCCGTCGCCATCACCATCCGTGAGTCGAGGCCTTGCGGGAAGGCGTCCCCGACCCTCCGGTAGCGCCCCCGCGGGCCCGCCGGGGAGCACCGGCCCACCTCTACCCCCCCCCCCCCCCCTTCCTCCTCCTCCTCCTCCTCCTCGGGGCGGCGGGGCTCAGGCGCGTCCTCCTCTCTCCCGCAGTGCTCTGGAGGTTCGTGCAGGGCAGGAGGAGCGGCAGGAAGGCCGTGCTGCTGCTGGGCCTCTGCGACGCGGGGAAGACGCTGCTGTTCGCGCGGGTGAGTGAGGGGCCGGGAGGGTGTCCTGGTTTCAGTCAGGAGAGAGTTAACTCCATCTGTAGCAGCTGATGGGATGCTGTGTTTGGGAGTTACAATGAAAGCAGTGCTGAGAACACCCTGATGTTCTTAGTTGCAGTCAGACAGTCAAGGACTTTCTCAGCTTCTTCCTATTTCTCTAGTCAGGAGAAAGGAGGGGCGAAGCCAGGACAGGTGCCCCAGACGGGCCAAAGAGAGTATTCCATGGCAATGACGTCCTGCCCAGGAGAACGGGGGGCTGAGGGGAGGAAGAAGAGGGGCGGTGGCGGGACACGTGCTGCTTGGGGGGACGGTCGGGTTGCGGGACAGCTCTGGGTGGTACCTGAGTTGTGTGGGTCGGGGAGAAACTGCATTGGGGATCAAGAGTTTCATCTTCTTTTGCTCTAAAGTCCTGTTAGCATTGGGATATTTGATCTTTCTGTTCTCTTAGGAAACTCTCCTTATCCCAACCCACGGGCCTCTCAGTTTCTTGGGTTTGGAGTTATTTCCCCTTCCTTTTCCCTTCCCTTGTTTCCCCCTTTTTCCCTCTTCCCCTGCTCTTTTCCTTTAAGGAGCAGGCAGCTGCGTGGATCTCAGCCCACAGCCGGGGGGAAACCACGACAGGAGGGAAGGCGGGGGAGCTCGGAGGGACGGTGGGAGGAGCCCGAAAAGGGGGGCCCTCCCCGGCTACGGGGTGGGGGGGGGCGTGTCCGGCTCCAGCTGCCCGTGCCTGGCTGCGGTGAGGGCGGATTTGTAGGCGTACCCTCTGCCCTCGTGTTTCTGGAGTTTTGGTATGCAGATGTTTTAGGGTTTTTTTCCCCTTCAATAAGTGCCTTGTCCAATTTATTTGAGGGGAGTGGAGGGATGGGAGTGTTTTTGCATTTGCCAGAGTTGAGATCAGACATTTGAAGTCCTTGTGTCCTTATTGTACTGTGTCCAGAGCTGGGGCCCCAGGACAAGAGAGATGTGGGACTGTTGGAGAGGGGTCAGAGGAGCCATGGAGATGCTCAGAGGGCTGGAGCAGCTCCCCTACGAGGAGAGGCTGAGGGAGCTGGGCTGGGTCAGCCTGGAGAAGAGAAGGCTGTGGGGGGACCTCATTGCAGCCTGCCAGTCCCTGAAGGGAGCAGAGGAACAGGAGGGGAATCAGCTTGTTAAAAGGGCAGAGCCTGGCAGGACAAGGGGGATGGAGTGAAGCTGGAGGAGAGAAGGGGGAGAGGAGATCTTAGGGGGAAGATCTTTGCAGAGAGAGTGGTGAGGGGCTGGCAGGGGCTGCCCAGAGAGGGGGTGGGTGCCCCATCCCTGGGGGTGTTGAAGGCCAGGTTGGCTGGGGCCCTGGGCAACCTTGTGTAGCTCCAGGCCTGGAGGTTGGTGTCCCTGCCTGTGGCAGGGGGGTTGGAGCTCTGTGATCCTTGGGGTCCCTCCCAACCCAGCCCAGCCTGTGGTTCTATAATGATTCTATGGTTGTCACCCCTTATGGATCATAAGAGTTTGAGAGTGATGAAGCTGCATTCCTCCACCCTCCTCTTTCTGAAAGTTACTTCTCCTTTTCCTCCACAGCTCTTGACAGGCAGATACCGTGATACCCAGACCTCTATAACTGACAGCTCTGCAGTTTACAGAGCCAGCCATGACAAGGTGAGTGGGGCAGGTTTTTGGCTGGACCCTGTGCTTGGCTGCTCCAGCCAGCTGCTGCCTTTGTCTCCCTGCTCCCTCTGCTCCCTGTGTTTTGTGCTGCTTGATCCTCCCAGCTCAAAACCAGTCCCCAGTTTGTCCTGAGTGTAGAATTGTGGTTTTCTGGGCAGTGCACACTGAAAAAGCTGGAAAATCCTGGGAGTTCTTAGGGACATCCCCTTTGTCTTTGCTTGTCAAATTGGGAAAACCTTTTTGGCTGAAAACACTGCCTGTGTGCTGGGTTTTGAAAGGCAAGGAGCACATGGTGGGGTGGGTTTTTTTCCTCTAGAAGAGGGAAAGGAGCTGGTTTTTTATGAGTGGAGTAAAACACACAGCGCTGTGGCTCAGAGCTGGAAGGGGGGAGACCTGTGAGGAAACTCTGTTGTGTTTGGCTGATTCACTTGGCAGTAATTCCCAATGCCTCCCAAGAAAACCTGGATATAAAAGCTTCAGCAGGCTTAAAAGCCTCTCCAGCTGAAGCTCATGTGGCCTCAGAAAGGGGTTGGGTTACCTTGAGGTGCTGGGCAGTTCCAGTTTGTGGTGACCTCTCTGGTCTCAAAAGAGTTTCTTTCCCTTGCACACCTGGAAAGGGATGGGGCAATGGTATGTGCTGGTGAGTTGTGAAAGCAGAGGGTGTTTTGGGGGGCTTCTCTGTGGGAATCTGCAGTAGCAGTGGGGAGGATAAAGGGGTTCAGAACTTAGTAAAGGGGCTGCAGGGCTTTTTTCTTTCTTCTTCTTTTTCTTTTCAGTATTTGTGTTTCCTGGCTTGAGAAGACTGGAGGTATTTGGAGGGGGAGAGGTGCTGGGTTACTGCAGTGCTGACTCTTGCTTTGCTTTGCTTTTCTTTTTTCAAATTCTAGAGGTTTCCATTAAAATCCCAGGAGCAAGGGGGGGCTAGATAAGGCTTTGTGGGGTGCCCCCTCCCCACTTGAGACCGAGGAGTGTTACCCTGAGACCGCTGACGTGGCCCTGGGTGGCTGTCTTGCCCAGAGGCATTAATTCTCTTCAGTGACACTCCTTCCTCTGGCTGACAGCCTGTGGGAAGGAAAACACTTGGCAGCTGTCAACAAACCTCTTGGGAGGGTGTTTTTTGGGTCACTCCCAGACTACACCCCAGGGAGAGCGACTGTGCTTCTGCCCAGCGCCGGGATTCACTCTCCCTAACACCAGGCTAACTGGAATCCACCAATCTAGACTGGTTTTCACTGGTCTGTGGATCACAGCTATCCCCCAGATTAGGTGCTGTTAATACCTCCCTGCTTCTTGTTCCCAGAGTGCCAGTGTGACTTTAATCGACCTCCCAGGCCACGAGAGTCTGCGGCTGCAGTTCTTGGAGAGGTTCAAAGCAGCAGCCAGGTAACTGGGAGGAGACTGGCAGGGGAGGAGGAGGAGGAGGAGGAGGAGGTGGGGTTTGATGGTTTGGAAAGGGCTAAGCCAAATGATGGTGCTGGGGGATGCTGTGAGCTGGGCTGGATTCACTCTGTGGTGGTACCTTGAGAGTCTGTGGGGTGCTGGGCGGGGGGGTTAGTTACTGCTCTGCTTTCTTGCTGTAGTACATCAGGAGGCAAAACAACTACAGCAGGGAGGGGTAGGGTGTGTGGTATACCTGCCAGGCAGAGAGGGGAAAGCTTCCTGCTGGGGCTGGGCACAGGGGGTGCTTCATCCTACACGTGCCAAGCTGTTCCTGGGTCGGATGAGATCTCCTGTGGACTCAAATCCATCAGCCCAGGCTGCGGTACATGCAGGAGGGAAGGTGGTTGCAGAGCTCCAGGCCCAGCGTGTGTTCTTCCCTCTTTTCCTCCAGAGCCATGGTGTTCGTGGTGGACAGCGCCACCTTCCAGCGGGAGGTGAAGGACGTGGCAGAGTTCCTGTACCAGGTCCTGGTGGACAGCACCGTCCTCAGGAACGCACCTGCCCTGCTGATCGCTTGCAATAAGCAAGGTATCAGAATCCCAGAATCCCAGACTGGGATGGGATGGGATGGAAGGGATCCCAAGGAGCACAGAGCTCCAACCCCCCTGCCACAGGCAGGGACACCAACAAGGAGAAGTAACTTTCAGACAGAGGAGGGTGGAGGAATGCAGCTTCATCACTCTCAAACTCTTATGATCCATAAGGGGTGACAACCACAGAATCATTATAGAACCACAGGCTGGGCTGGGTTGGGAGGGATCCCAAGGAGCACAGAGCTCCAACCCCCTGCCACAGGCAGGGACACCAACCTCCAGGCCTGGAGCTACACAAGGTTGCCCAGGGCCCCAGCCAACCTGGCCTTGAACACCCCCAGGGACGGGGCACCCACCCCCTCTCTGGGCAGCCCCTTCCAGCCCCTCACCACTCTCTCTGCAAAGAACTTCCCCCTAAGACCTCATCTAACCCTTCCCTCCTCCAGCTTCACTCCATCCCCCTTGTCCTGCCAGGCTCTGCCCTTGAACAAGCTGATTCCCCTCCTGTTCCTCTGCTCCCTTCAGGGACTGGCAGGCTGCAATGAGGTCCCCCCACAGCCTTCTCTTCTCCAGGCTGACCCAGCCCAGCTCCCTCAGCCTCTCCTCGTAGGGGAGCTGCTCCAGCCCTCTGAGCATCTCTGTGGCTCCTCTGACCCCTCTCCAACAGTCCCACATCTCTCTTGTCCTGGGGCCCCAGCTCTGGACACAGTACAATAAGGACACAAGGACTTCAAATGTCTGATCTCACCTCTGGCATACACAAAAACACCCCCACCCCCTCAAACAAATTGGACAAGGCACTTATTGAAGGGGAAAACAAACCCTAAAACATCTGCATACCAAAACTCCAGCCTGTTCCAGCCCCTCACCACTCTCTCTGCAAAGAACTTCCCCCTAAGATCTCATCTCCCCCTTCCCTCCTCCAGCTTCACTCCAGCCCCCTTGTCCTGCCATTGTCACTGGGAAGCACCACTTGAGAGAGCTACAGCCTTGTAGGTGGGTGTGAGTAAGGCAGGTGGGGTTCTGGTTGTGCAGAACTGTCTTCCTGTATCTGGAGGCAACAGAAATGGGGATCAGGGTGAGTGCAGGGAGCTGTCTGTGCACACTGTTAGCTGTGATACTAACATCACACAACTGTTTGGCTGCCAAGATTGTGCTGCTTCCTGACTGGACTAGCAGGAACCTCCAGTTCCTGGGAAGGACTAGGTTTTCCCATCTCAGCACCTTTTAACAGTGGAGGGGTGTGGATCCCTGGATTAACAACCTGCAGCTTTTGGGCAGTGTCAGGTTTGCTTCTCTTCCCTGGTTTGAGCACCACTTCAGAGGCTGCCTGAGGCCTCCTGGGCTCCCCAGGCCCTGGGTTAAAGCACTGTGGTGATGCTGTGGGAGTGCTGGGCCTTGTGGGACATCAAACCCTGCCTTCCCTTTTGAAGCAGCTTCCTGCCCAGCAAGGAGAAGTTCATTCCCCATGTTCTAGCAGACTTGTGGGTTCCTCCCCTTCATGCCTGCAACCCCAGAGCTCCAGCACCCCTCACCCTGGTGCAGACACAGCTGTTGTTGCCCTGGGAGCCCTGAGGGCTGAGCACACCTTACCAAAGAGCTGATTTCTCTTTTTCTTTGCCCTCTCTAGATGTCACAATGGCAAAATCAGCAAAACTTATTCAACAGCAGCTGGAGAAAGAGCTGTAAGTATGAAATGGGGTGTTAAACCAACCCTCTGAGCTTCCCTGTCCTCTTCTCTGTCTCTCCCTGCAGTCATCTCCCTTGAGTCACCTCCCAGCTCAGCTCATTGTGGGAGAAGAGCAGTCTGGGGTGTGTGTAGGTGGAACCAGGATGAGAGAAGATTGCTCCCTTGCTAAAGCTCACAAAAAAAAGCTGTGGGCACAGTGTTGTCTCCTAGAAGCTCCAGGTTGGAGAGAAACATCCCAATGCTTTCCTAAAATCACCTGTCCCTAGGCTGAGCCATACCTCCCAGGGCACTGTCCTTTTGGGTACAGGCAGATTGGCTTCAAACAATCAGACTCTGGGGGTAGTGTGAAGATCTCAGTAGTTCTGCTTGGTTGTACTGGCACAGGGGGATTTTTTGGGGGGGCTTGGTGGGGGTGTGTTCAGGGCTGCTCTGATGCAGAAGGGTTTGGTGTGCAAAGCTTGAGAGCTGGGAGGGGAGAGCATCTGGATTTCCTGGGCTGCTAACAGCCATCATGGGAGCCCTGGTTTTGGGAGCCCCGGGTTGGCTCTGTATCCCCACCCCCCTTCCCCCAGGAAGGACATTCACCTGGGAGGACAAAATGAGGTAGGACCTTCTAAATTTAGGTTGTAAGAGGAAGTGGAAGGAGGAGAAAGTGGCTTTTAGGCTGCACTACATTGTAAGCTGCCAACTAAATGAGTAAAAGATGGGGGGGAGACACAGAAAGAGATGTTTCTGACACAGCCCACCAAAGTACAGGCCACAGAGCCACCTGCTCTCCTTCTCCTATCCCCCCCCCCAAAAAAAAAAACCACCCTGCTGCTAACTCCAGTCCTGCAAACAGGCAAAACACCCAGTGCTGAGTGTTTGTGGGGAAGCACACAGGTCTCCCCCAGGGGGAAGAGATGTTTCTGCCTGTGAGGCTCAAGCTTGCAGCTGAGTCCCATCCCAGGTGCCTGTGAGGCTCCAACTTGCAGCTGAGTCCCATCCCAGGTGCCTGTGAGGCTCCAACTTGCAGCTGAGTCCCATCCCAGGTGCCTGTGAGGCTCCAACTTGCAGCTGAGTCCCATCTGGAGAGATGTTTCTGCCTGTGAGGCTCCAACTTGCAGCTGAGTGCCATCTCCAGATGCCTGTGAGGCTCAAGCTTGCAGCTGAGTCCCATCTCTGATGCCTGTGAGGCTCAAGCTTGCAGCTGAGTCCCATCCCAGGTGCCTGTGAGGCTCAAACTTGCAGCTCAGTCCCATCTCCAGATGCCTGTGAGGCTCAAGCTTGCAGCTGAGTCCCATCTCTGATGCCTGTGAGGCTCAAGCTTGCAGCTGAGTCCCATCTCTGATGCCTGTGAGGCTCAAGCTTGCAGCTGAGTCCCATCTCTGATGCCTGTGAGGCTCAAGCTTGCAGCTGAGTCCCATCTGGAGAGATGTTTCTGCCTGTGAGGCTCCAACTTGCAGCTGAGTGCCATCTCCAGATGCCTGTGAGGCTCCAGTTTGCAGCTGAGTCCCATCTCTGATGCCTGTGAGGCTCAAGCTTGCAGCTGAGTCCCATCTGGGCAGTGCTGTTCTTTCTAGAAAGTACCTGGGATTGCTGAGAGCTGTCCTTGTGCTGCTGGGCTTGGGTGTCTGGGTGTGTGGAGAAGCCATGGAGAGCATCTGCTCCCCTTCCTGGACCTCTGGGCAGTGCTGTTCTTTCTAGAAAGTTCCTGGGATTGATGAGAGCAGGCCCTGCCAGAGCGTTCTGTCTCTAGCAGAGATCCATCCAGCCCTCCAAGACCCAGGGATGGATTGTCCTTGGAGTCTGTGCCTGCTGCAGCCCCTTGATTTTCCCTAGCCTGGCTTTTTGGGACCTGGGAGCAAGTCTGATTGCAGAGCCTCTGGTGTCTGTGTGGCTCTTCCCTGTGCTGCCTCCACCTTGGATACCTTGGCAGGGCTGGACCTGGAGGTCTGTCCTTCCTCCCTGCTCCTGGTGGGGAGCTGCAGCACCCACTGCCCTGAGGACCCTGCTTTGGCAGGGGGTGTGGATTTGATCTCTTGAGGTCCCTTCCAACCCCTACAGTTCTGTGGTCCCACGAAGGGCGGTGGGATTGGTGGGAACACCCCTGCATGATCCAGGTGCCACTCCCTTCCCATTTAACCTGGTGAAAGTGGTGTGGATCCAGAGCAGTGTGGGCATCCACTGTGTTGGATCCCAGTGTGAGATCCCAGTCACTGGTGCAGGCAGTGTGTTCCCCAGCTCCTGACCCTTTCCCTTCTCTGTCTGCAGCAACACCCTACGGGTCACCCGCTCTGCAGCCCCTTCCAGTCTGGATGGCTCAGCTACTGGGGGTCCTGCCCAGCTGGGGAAGAAGGGCAAGGACTTTGACTTCTCCCAGCTCCCCATGAAGGTGGAATTTGTGGAGTGCAGTGCTCGGGGCAGCAAGGGACAGGAGGGAGATGCTGACTTGGAGGCCCTTGAGAAATGGCTCACCAAGATTGCCTGAAGAGAGAAGGGGCTGGAGGGGGAAGCCTGAGGGTGGTGGGGGTGGTGGGGAGGGGGTGGTGGGGAGGGGGTGGTGGGGAAGGGGGCAGGCCACTTAAAGATTGGGAAGAAACAAGATGGGCTGAAGCACTTGGATCTCACCTTGCTGTGGAAAGAAGACACTTCAACTGGCAGTCAGCATCTCTCTGATGAGAGAGTGTGTCTTCCTCTGCTGCTCCTGGGCTTGGAAGCAACATGACAATCCCTGGGGTGATCTCCTCTGACTGTCTCTTCACACTGCAACCTTTTTACCCTCTCCTGCCCCCTTTTTACCCTCTCCTGCCCCCTTTTTACCCTCTCCTGCCCCCTTTTTACCCTCTCCTGCCCCCTTTTTGCCTCTCCCTGCCCCCTGGCAGGGTCTGGCAGCCACATCCAGGGGATTCTCAAGACCTGCCTGCCTCCTGCTCCAGTGTCTACAGGAAGAGCTTGCTTTTGGGGGGGTGATTGCCATCAGTCAGCAGTTGTGGCACAGTGAGGAGGAGAATCCAGGCAGTGCTGGGCAAGAGTTGGATCCTCCTTGTGAGGAAGATGCTCAGCTATAGAGGGGAAAGGAGTAGGAGCTTTGCCCAGGTTGCTCTGCTTTCTCTCTGCTGTTTAAAGCCAACGTTGGGTTCATTTTGCAGGGAAGGTTTTGGGGGGAAAGGCTGGAGCTGGCCCAGTTGGGCTGCTGAGGCTTGGGGTGTGGGAGGGCTGTCACTCAGCAAGCCTGTGATCTGCCCAGAGGATGCGCTCGCTCTCTCTTCCTTCTCATGCTCCCTGTTATCCCAAAGGAGATCTCCTGGCAGCATCCCTGCTGCATACGTGGGGAAGAAGCACCCTGGGGCTGTGCAGGGTGTTCCCCTTCCCAACCAGCCTTGCAGCACGGCTTGTCCTGCCCAACAGCTTCCTGCTCTGATGGGTGTCACTCCTTCCCACGTGACAGCAAGGAGGGTGCCACACTTGGAACTGGGGGGGCTTTTGTTGCTTCCCCTTTTGTTGGGAGTGCCCTGACTCCTGGTAAACCTGTGCTATCCCTTTGCAGACCCTCTGCTTTGGGGCTTCCTTTCACCACTCGGCTTCTCCTTCATGTTCTTTCTGTCTGGGACACCCTCTGCCTCCCTGTAGCGCTGCTGAGTGGTTGGGAAGAGCAAGAACAGCCTGCAGCAAACACCTCTGCTGGTACCAAAGCTGGGCCTTGCTAGGCCTGAGGCTCTTCTACCTGTGCAGGAGGTGGGGAGGGTTCTATTTACGTGCTGCTTCCTGCAGCCAGAGCGGTGTTGGAAGGTGCTTCTCCCATGCTTTGAGGTCTGTAAGCTGGAGAGCCTTCCTAGGCTGCCTGCTTTGGATCCATAATGCTCAAGTGAGAACGTTGGCCTTGCTTTAGGGCTTGGAAAGACCAGCCTCCTGAGGAGCAGTGGCCCAAGGCCCTGCAAGGAGGGGGTGGGAGGTAGCACGAGGTCAGTTTTAAGTTATTAAAAGTATTCCTTCAATAAACATTGCTCTTTTTTGCTTAAATATCTCTTCTCAGGTGTCTGTAGCAGCCTCTCTGGGGGGTCTCAGATCTGCCAGGGGCTGAGGCTTTGCTTCTGCCCAGCACCACCTTGGAGCTCAGCCTTGCTGCTTTGGGTGCCTCCTCCACACAAGGAGCTTTTTTTTTTGGGGGGGGGGCTTTTTCTGTGTGTATCCAGTCCCCAGGCTGAAGCTTGAAGGCTTGATAAGCACATATCAACCCCCCTGAGCTGCACCCAGGGCAGCTGAACAGAACAGGCACTTGTGCTGCAGCACACAGGGAAACTGGGCCAGGCCTGGCTGCTGGGGGGGCTGTCACAGCACCTGTCCTGCCCTGGGGCTGAGGTGGCTTTACAGCTCATGGAGAAACCTCATCTCTCTCCCTGGCAGCCTGGCTGGGGGGCTCAGGGGTGGCTGGATGCAGTGGGGCTCGGCTGGGGCTCCTTGACAACCTGGCTGGGGGGCTCAGGGGGGACTGGACACAGTGGGGCTGAGCTGGGGCTGCAGTGGGGCTGAGCTGGGGCTTGAGGCTCCCTGTCAGCCTGGCTGTGGGGCTCAGGGGTGGCTGCACACAGGGGGGCTGTGACCCCCTGTCAGCCTGGCTGGGGGGTGGCTGCACACAGGGGGGCTGAGCTGGGGCTGTGACCCCCTGTCAGCCTGGCTGTGGGGCTCAGGGGTGCCTGTATGCAGTGGGGCAGAGCTGGGGCTGCAGTGGGGCTGAGCTAGGGCTGTAGCAGGGCTGGGATGTGGCTGGGGCTCCCTGTCAGCCTGGCTGTGGGGCTCAGGGGTGGCTGGATAGGCTGGGGCTGCAGTGGGGCTGAGCTGGGGCTGGGACCCCTTGTCAACCTGGCTGGGGGCTGAGCAGTGGGGCTCAGGGGTGGCTGGACACAGTGGGGCTGAGCTGGGGCTGAGCTGGGACTTGAGGCTCCCTGTCAGCCTGGCTGTGGGGCTGAGCTGTGGGGCTCAGGGGTGGCTGTATGCAGTGGGGCTGAGCTGGGGCTGTGACCCCGTCAGCCTGGCTGTGGAGCTCAGGGGTGACTGCACACAGGGGGCCTGAGCTGGGGCTGTAGTGGGGCTGAGCTGGGGCTGTGACCCCCTGTCAGCCTGGCTGGGGGGCTCAGGGGTGGCTGGATGCAGTGGGGCTGAGCTGGGGCTGTAGCAGGGCTGGGGCTCCTTGACAACCTGGCTGGGGGGCTCAGGGGGGACTGGACACAGGGGGGCTGAGCTGGGGCTTGAGGCTCCTTGTCAGCCTGGCTGGGAGGCTCAGGAGTGGCTGCACACAGTGGGGCTGTGACCCCCTGTCAGCCTGGCTGTGGGGCTGAGGAGTGGGGCTCACGGGTGGCTGGACACAGTGGGGCTGAGCTGGGGCTGCAGTGGGGAGGGAGAGGGGGTGGGAGGGGATCACCAAAGCCCCCCCAGTTGGAAAAGTGACCTTTATTCAAAAACCAAAGTGCAACACGTGCCCCCCAACCCCCTCCTAACCCCCCCAGCCCCCCCCCAAGTGCTCCCCAGTAACCCCCCAGTGCCAGCTGTCCCCTGGGTGGTGCCCACGCTGCCCTCTTTGAGGGGTGCAGGCAGGGGGGACACAGGGCAGCCCCCCAAGTTTGGGCAGACCCCCGCCTCCCCTGCTCCCTATCCCAGCCTGGGGTGGGGGGCGGGGGGGGGGGGTGTAGCTGGGACCACCATGCTGGGGTGGGGGACAGACCCCCCAGCCATGGCTCTGCCCAGGGGGGATGGGGCTGCACCCCCCATCTGCCTCTGGGTTTGGAGGGGTTGGGGGGGGAGAGGAGGGGCTGCCCCCTCCCCAAAGTGACTGGAGAAGGTTGGAGAACCTGGGAGGAACCTGGCTGAGGGTGGAGATGGCAGGGAGCAGCCCCTCACTTTGGGGGGGTGAGGAGCTCAGGGGGGCTGGGGTCCCTCAGAAGGAAAAGCCACCCCAAAAAAAGGGGTCAAGAAGGAAAAGAAGCACTGGGAAGGGGAAAGGGGGGGAAAGGGGGGTGCCTCCAGGTTTGTGGGGGTTGGGGCAAGGACTGGAGAAGGTTGGAGAACCTGGGAGGAACCTGGCTGAGGGTGGAGAGGGCAGGGAGCAGCCCCTCATTTTGGGGGGTGAGGAGCTCAGGGAGGGTTGAGGTCCCTCAGAAGGAAAAGCCACCCCAAAAAAGGGGTCAAGAAGCACTGGGAAGGGTTGGGGGGTGAAGGGGGGTAGAGCCAGTCCTCAGGTGGGCTCCACCAGCCCTGCTGCCTTCTCCTGCACGTTGTACTCCTTGCTCCTCTTCACCTTCCAGCCGCTGAGGGCGAGGAGGACGGTGCCCACCACCTTGTAGCCCACCTGCAGCCCCAGGTACCTGGCAGGAGAAGGGTGGGGGTCAGGCCACCTTTTTGGAGGGGCACAGCTCCACCTGGCTGCATTGGATCCCCCATCTTTGGGGGTCAGGGGTTGGGGGGACACCCCTCCAATCCAAGGAGGGAGGCTGGGGCAGGGTACCTGCTGCGGAGGAGGTCGTGGTTGTAGTAGGCGCAGAAGCGGCGCTGGGTGCAGGGCCTGTGCCAGTGCAGGCAGGAGGAGTCAATGAGGGCACCAAACATGGCTGGAGCTGGCAGCCAGGCTGTGGGTGGGACAGGGTGTACGGTCAGCTTCCCATGGATGCTCAGACTGCCACCCCCAAGGAGGTCCAACACCTCCTGGGGGTTCAAGCCAGCCTCTGAGCACCATGGGGACCTCCAAGGAGGTTCAAGACCTCCCCCAAGGAGGCTCAGGCCAGCCTCTGAGCACCCTGCTGACCCCAACGAGGTCCAACTGACACCTCCTGGGGGTTCAAACAAGCCTCTGAGCAGCCTGCTGACCCCCAAGGAGGTTCAAGACCTCCCCCAAGGAGGTTCAAGCCAGCCTCTGAGCACCCTGCTGACCCCAACGAGGTCCAACTGACACCTCCTGGGGGTTCAAACAAGCCTCTGAGCAGCCTGCTGACCCCCGAGGAGGTTCAAGACCTCCCCCAGGGAGGCTCAAGCCAGCCTCTGAGCACCCTGCTGACCCCCAAGGAGGTCCAACTGACACCTCCTGGGGTCTCAAGCCAGCCTCTGAGCACCCTGCTGACCCCCAAGGAGGTTCAAGACCTCCCCCAAGGAGCTTCAAGCCAGCCTCTAAGCACCCTGCTGACCCCCAAGGAGGTTCAAGACCTCCCCCAAGGAGGCTCAAGCCAGCCTCTGAGCACCCTGCTGACCCTGAGAAGGTCCAACTGACACCTCCTGGGGTCTCAAGCCAGCCTCTGAGCACCCTGCTGACCCCCAAGGAGGTCCAACTGACACCTCCTGGGGTCTCAAGCCAGCCTCTGAGCACCCTGCTGACCCCCAAGGAGGTCCAACTGACACCTCCTGGGGTCTCAAGCCAGCCTCTGAGCACCCTGCTGTCCTCCCCCAGCCTCGTTAGCAGACAGACACTCACCCAGCAGCCTCATTAGTAGGAACTGGACTCCAATGGCAAATGACTTCTCATCCTGGTTCACCACCCTGCAGTGGAGAAGCCGGGGGGGTCAGAGCTGGGTTTAGGCTGGTTTCACCATTAAGAAACCCTGTTGAGGCCAGTGGGGTGAAGCCCTGGGACACCCCCAGCCCAGCCCAGCCCACCCCAGCCCACCACTCACCGTAGAACCATCATGTAGAGGGGGTTGTGGGACAGGCAGGCAACCAGGGCAGCCAAGGAGATGAGGAACATGGCAGGGAGCAGCATGTGGGAGCAGCTGGGAGGGCAGGAGCCCGTCTTGGCAGAGCCTAGCCCCTTCCCAAGGGGGATCTGGGAGCAGTTCTTGTAGAGCTGTTGGCAAAAGTTGGGGGGAAAACAACCCCCCCAAACCTCAGGTTCTCAAAAGGTCAGAGCAACCAGGTGCACAGCGGGACACAGCACTGCTGGGACCAGGAGCAGCAGCGTGGGGGGCAGGGCAGGGCCACTGCAGCCCACCCTGGGGACAGCCCACCCTGGGGACAGGGGCACATCCCACCCTGGGGACAGTGGGGGACACAGCCCACCCTGGGGACAGTGACACATCCCACCCTGGGGACAGTGAGGGGCACAGCCCACCCTGGGGACAGTGGCACATCCCATTTCTCCAAGCAGAATCCCATCTGGTAGACCTCATCTCACCCAAGAAAAGGAGCCCAACCTTCTACCACCCTACTGCACCCACCCAGCTCCTCCAGGCCCACCACTGCCACCAGCCAGGCAGGCAGGCAGGCAGGCAGGCTGGCAGGCTGGCAGGCAGGCTAGCAGGCAGGCAGGCTGGCAGGCTGGCAGGCAGGCTGGCAGGCTGGCAGGCTGGCAGGCAGGCTGGCAGGCAGGCTGGCAGGCTGGCAGGCAGGCAGGCTGGCAGGCAGGCTGGCAGGCAGGCTGGCAGGCTGGCAGGCTGGCAGGCTGGCAGGCTGGCAGGCTGGCAGGCAGGCTGGCAGGCTGGCAGGCAGGCAGGCTGGCAGGCTGGCAGGCAGGCAGACAGGCAGGCTGGCAGGCTGGCAGGCAGGCAGGCTGGCAGGCAGGCTGGCAGGCTGGCAGGCTGGCAGGCTGGCAGGCAGGCTGGCAGGCAGGCAGGCTGGCAGGCTGGCAGGCTGGGCAGGCTGGCAGGCAGGCAGGCTGGCAGGCAGGCTGGCAGGCTGGCAGGCAGGCAGGCTGGGCAGGCTGGCAGGCAGGCAGGCTGGCAGGCAGGCTGGCAGGCTGGCAGGCTGCCCTCCTGCTCTGCCCACCTCTTGTTTTACTCACCACTTGCTTGGGAGTGGAGGAATTGGTGGTGCTGCTGGTGCAGCCAGCCATGCAGGGGGAGATGAACTCCACCTTGTTTTCTCCACACACTGGGTGAAAGAGGTGCTCAGAGCAGCGGCACCCACCCGGCGTCCTCACCTGCTGCTGGGAACCCAGGGTACTGCCAGGAGAGGAGGAGGAGGAGGAGGAAGAGAAGGGATGGGTGGGGGGAATAAAAATTTAAAAAATAAATAAATAAAAATTAAGAAATAATTAAGAAATCCCCTCTTACTGGTTAGCCAGTCCTTTCTGTGCTGGGATGCTGCCAGCAGTTGGGGTGGCCTGGTGCCAGACCCCAATCCCCTGCAGGTATCTCTGGCAGGGAGCCTAGCTGTGACTCTGTTCTGTCTGCAAACAAGTGCTCACACACTGAGGTTCCTTTTTATTTGGTCTTCAAAACTCCCAATCCCACTGCTACAACCTCCTCATCCAGCCAAATGCCTGGAGAAACCTATCTGGGCTCCCCCCAGGGCTGGGGGAGCAGATGTGTGAACAGCCCCTGCTTGGAACCACCATTCAGACAGAAACTGGAAGCAGGCTGCTCTCCAAACCAGCCTGAGGACAGCAGTGAGGAGGCAAGAGGACCAACAGAACCCTCTGCCCTGTCTTGCCTTGCCACCTAAGGGAGTTCAATGCACAAGCCCATCTCCAGCACCCTCGGGCGCGGTGGGATGGGACAGGGCTTGTGCTCACCCAGCCCACAGCTGCCTGGGGAGCCAAGGGAAGATCTCCTGCCATTGAGCAGGGAGGAGGTTTCCTAAATGCTGTAAGAACACAGCCTCCTCTTCCATGTGCATCCCTCCAGCAGCTCCCAGTTACACTGGAAAAGCCCATTGAGAATGGTGCTTCCCAGAGGAGCCAGGACAGGCAGGTGACTTGAGGGTAGTTGATGATCCAGAGCTGGGAGGAGTGGGTGACACACAGGACACTGTGCTGCCACCCAGAGAGACCTGGCCAGGCTGGAGAGCTGGGCAGGGAGAGACCTCATGAAGTTCAACAAAAGCAAGTGGAGAGTCTGGCACCTGGGAAGGAACAACCCTTCCTATCAGGACAGGCTGGGGGTGACCTGCTGGAGAGGAGCTCTGGGGAGAAGGACCTGGGGGTCCTGGTTGGTGACAGGGTGGCCATGAGCCAGCAGTGTGTCCTGGGGCTGAGAGAGACAATGGGATCCTGGGGGGCATCAGGAGGAGTGTGGGCAGCAGGTCCCAGGAGGGGATCCTCCCCCTCTGCTCTGCCCTGCTCAGGCCCCACCTGGAGTGTTGTGTCCAGTGCTGGGCTCCCTGGGATAGAAAGGACAGGGATCTCCTGGAGAGAGTCCAGAGGAGGCTCTGGAGATGCTGAAGGGCCTGGAGCATCTCCCCTGTGAGGAAAGGCTGAGGGAGCTGGGGCTGTTCAGCCTGGAGAAGAGAAGACTAAGGGGGGACCTAATTAATGTTTATCATTATCTTAAGCATGGGCTGCAGGGGGAAATGGGCAGCCCCTTTTCAGTGCCTGTGGGGACAGGACAAGGGGCAATGGCTGCAAGTTGGAGCACAGGGAGTTCCCCAGCAACCTGGGGAAGAACTTTTCCCCAGGGAGGGTGAGGGAGCCCTGGGCCAGGCTGCCCAGGGGGTGTGGAGTCTCCTTCTCTGGAGAGATTCCAGCCCCGTCTGGACACCGCCCTGTGTGCCCTGTCCTAGGGACCCTGCTTTGGCAGGGGGTTGGACCCCATGGGCTCTGGAGGGCCCTGCCAACCCCTGGGATTCTGTGAGATTCTCTGATTCCTGATTTTCTTCACCAAACAAGTGGGCTGTGCTTGATCACTCTGGGTTTCCAGGGGGAGTTAGCAGTACTCATGCCACATCAACCCTACACACAGGCACCTTTACGTGCCCCGTTAGTTCCCTCATCTTTCTCCTCACCTGGGTGGAAACTTTTTGGCCTTTGCCATGTCTTTTTGACATTAAAAATGACATTTAGACTCCACCCCAGGCTTGCTGTCAGGTCCATTGTGCTCATTTCCCAATGCACTGCCAGCAAGGGGCTTTCATACAGATGTTGCCCTTGGCCAGCAAAAAGCCTCCTCTCCCAGTGGTCCAGTGGAAGGGTTTGGGACAGGGAAGTCCATGCTCTGCTTCCACTTATAAGTCCCTTAAATAACCAAGGTGAAGGAAAACAACAAGAGTCTGCAACTGCATGTGTGGGCAGCATGCTTATGTTTTGCTCTGAGCTCATGCAGGGCATGAGTTCAGGGGCAGATGGAAACCCACCAAGGCACAGCACCACCAGCTGCCTGTGTGAGGAGATCCCTCAGCTCAAGATCAGGTGCTACAAGTGCTAAATTTTGGAAGGCACCTTGGTCTCAGAGCAAGCATCATAGAACCATAGAATCCCAGGGGTTGGCAGGGCCCTCCAGAGCCCATGGGGTCCAACCCCCTGCCAGAGCAGCTCCCTAGGACAGGGCACACAGGGCGGTGTCCAGACGGGGCTGGAATCTCTCCAGAGAAGGAGACTCCACACCCCCTGGGCAGCCTGGCCCAGGGCTCCCTCACCCTCCCTGGGGAAAAGTTCTTCCCCAGGTTGCTGGGGAACTCCCTGGGCTCCAACTTGCAGCCATTGCCCCTTGTCCTGTCCCCACAGACACTGAAAAGGGGCTGCCCATTTCCCCCTGCAGCCCATGCTTAAGATCATTATAAACATTAATTAGGTCCCCCCTTAGTCTTCTCTTCTCCAGGCTGAACAGCCCCAGCTCCCTCCGCCTTTCCTCACAGGGGAGATGCTCCAGGTCCTTCAGCATCTCCAGAGCCTCCTCTGGACTCTCTCCAGGAGATCCCTGTCCTTTTGATCCCAGGGAGCCTCAGGACTGTTTTGGTTGGAAAAGACTTTTAAGACTAAGCTTTCTGGGCTTAGATCTCCTCCAGGCCTCCCCCCCCCCCCCACCTGCCCATACCCCACCCTACGGATAAGCCAGGTTGATAGCTTGTGTTACCTGGGGGGGTAGATCCCATCAATGCGCCCTGTGGAGCAGCCCATGAAGAAAACGGGCAGAGAGATGAGGATGGAGAAGATCAGCACCACCACAGCAAACCTGGGGATGGCCCTCAGGGAGAAGGCAAAGCGTTTCATGATGATTCCTCCCAGGAGCATCCCGAGTGCTGCTGCCGGCAGGTTCACGGCTCCTGCAGAGGAGTGACAGCCTTAGCTGGGGGTCCTGCCTGCCAAGCAACCCTTGGCTGTGCCTCTATGGACCTTGTGGGAGCTGGGAGAACCCACTGACCACACCCAAAGACAGAATCACTGGGTTGGAAAAGACCTTTAAGATCATCAAGTCCAACCATTCCCATCCTAAGCTAAACCAGATCCCTGAGCACCTCATCTCCCCTCTGTTAAACACACCCAGGGCTGGGGACTCAGCCCCCTCCCTGGGCAGCCTGGGCCAGGCCCTGACAACTCTGCCAAGGAAGAACTTTTCCCTCCCAGCTGAGCTGACCCTGCCCTGGCACAGCTTGAGCCCAGTGCCCCTTGTCCCAGCTCCTGTCCCCTGGCTGAAGAGACCAGCGCTCACCTCTCTGCACCCTCCTGGCAGGGCGGGGGAGGTGGGGAGAAGGTCTCCCCCTCAGCCTCCTCTTCTCCAGGCTCAACCCCCCCAGCTCCCTCAGCTGCTCCTCAGAGGATTTGCCCTCCAGCCCCTTCCCCAGCCTGGTTGCCCTTCTCTGCACTGGCTCCAGGACCTCCATGTCCTTCTGATGCTGAGGAGCCCAGAACTGGACCCAGCACTCGAGGTGCAGCCTCCCCAGTGCCCAGTCCAGGGGCACAACCCTCTCCCCAGACCTACTGGCCACACTGGGTCTGACACCAGCCAGGATGCCATTGGCCTTGCTGGCCACCTGGGCACACTGCTGGCTCATGTGTCAGCAGATGGTCGGACAGACCAAGGCAGCTAGCAACTATGAGAAACCTCAGCCTCAGGAATCTGGTTTAGGGATGCAAGGTGAAGCTTGGGGCATAATCTCTTCCTCTTGAGAGCTCCTTTAAGCATCCAAGCATTCCAGACCTGCTCCACCCACATGGTGGGGCTGCACAATTTCCAAGAGAGCCTTTGCTGCCCCATTAAGAGTGAGCAAGCAGATGTAGACCACCTTTGAGAGGCTGCAGGACAGTCTGGCCTCCTGTAGGCATCCCAGGTCAGGCAAGTCATCAGCCACAACCATCCCCAAGGTGATCCCCAGGTCTCCTCTGAAAAGGAGTGCCCAACTACTTCCTCACAGGGGGTTTACCCACCCTGGGGAAGGGGGGGCAGGGGGCTCGGTGCTGATGGACGTGGTGTGCTCACCTATGAGGAAGTTGGCGTAGGAAGAGGAGGCACCATACTGCTTCTCCAGGAACTTGTTGAGGAAGGTGGCCAGACCCGCAATGACCGAGGAGAAGCTGCACTGAGCAAGCACCAGGAGGATGAAGAGGGGGTTGAGGAGCAGCCTGAGGAAGATCTTTGGGAATCCTACAGGGAAACAGCAGGAGAAATGTGTTTGAGCCATGTGATCCTCACGCCAGCAGCTCATACCCTGGAAAAACCCAAACCACCACCTTTAGGCTGTCCTCAGGGAGTCAACACAGGGAAAAGGCAAGGGGAGCCTCAAAGGTCCCCAACAAGCACCATCAGCTTGGAATTTGGCCCAGCATCTGGCAGATGGTGGCCAAAGGGCCTTGAGAGGTGACTTGGAGGGGCAGCTCCACCCACCCCCTACCCCTCCCACCCCTCCTCTCCCCTCCCCTTTCCAAACTCATCAGCCTTTGGAGCACTTAGCCTGTGTTTTTCTGGAGCAGGGGCCATACCCCTTGGGTGATGCAACCAGCCAACGGCAGAGCTCTGGCTCTTGGAGCTGCTGAACACCAAGTAGTTTCCTGCTGGGGCATCATCTCCCCCTGCCCTTTCTGCAGCAGAAGACTGACCCCAGGGTCTTCAGGGGCAGCTGTTCATTTGGTCTGTGATCAGCTTTCCCTGGCTAACAGAGAGTGCTCTGGAGACCCAGGGTCATTCATCAAAGCCCAGTGAGATAGAGAAGAAGTCACTGACAGACCCAGGACGTGACTGCAGTGGGTGGAGAGGGAAGGAGGGGGGTGCTTTAGCTGGAAAGAGGTCATTATGGAGCTAAGAAACATCATTAACAAGGAGCTCCAGCTCCCTTGGGCTCTGTGTAAACAAGACTGGTGGAGCTGCAGTGTGAAGTGGCGGCTGCTGGCGCCGGCAGCCCAGTGGCCTCTCCCCAAGCTCTGGGTTAAACCACCCAGGCAGCGTTTCCCAGCCTCCTCATGTCATTTAAGAGCCTCAAAAAGACCTTCAGAGATGACCCAGGCTCCACAGGCCTCACCACCGCTGCCTTCCAGCGGGAGGGGGGTTGTGGCCGTAGGGAAAGGCAGGCTCCAGCCCTCCAGCTGCCTGAGCTGCCCCCTGGCATCTCCAGCACAAGGTGGGGGAGCAACTCAAAGGTCCCCAACAAGCACCATCAGCTTGGAAACACCCGGCGTGGTGGTCTTCACCCACCCAGCACGGCCTGGTGCCCCCCTCACCCTCGCCTCTAAGCCCTTCCTTTACTTTTTATGAACTCCAGCAAAGAGGTTTCTTCAGCCACCCCCTTCTCCATCTTCCTGAGCATGCCAGCCTCCGCCTTCACGTCCTGGGGAAGGAGAGAAGAGCAGCCTGTGGTGAGAGGGCTTGGCTGGCAGCGAGGCTTGGGAGGGGGCAAGGGTCTGTCCCACATGCCTTTGAGCTCCTTGCCAAGCCTGCTGGGTTTTCCTGCCTGTCACAGCAGAGGGGTGGATTAGCTCAGGAATCACTGCAGCCCTATGAGCAGAGCTGCAGGCCAGAAGGTTGTCCTGCTTGGAGAGGTTCTAAGAGCTTGGAAAGCTTCCCTCTCCTGGGTGCTTCTCTTTTTTTAACTCAAATGAAAATGGGAAACTTGTCCCTTTCCCTGAAAATTTGGTTCCAGAAGGAAAAGCCTGTTCACCAAACCCCACTGGGGCAGCTTCATCTCAGGGCTCTGCTCAGAGGATGCTCTGCTCAGAGGATGCTCTGCTCAGAGGATGCTCTGCCACTGCTGGGGGTGATGGTGTCAGGGGAGCGTCGCCTTGCAGCAGGGAGTTAAGATACAGCCATCACCAGCAGGACCACGTGGGTCAAGTCCCCACAGACAGATCCTTACCGTGGAGGGCTGCGTGCAGGAGCCCCAAGCAGCTGCCCAGGCACCACCCTGCCCCAGGGAAAGCGTGGGTCTACCCAAAACCTCCTCAGCAGATGCTGTCCACGCAGCTGGTGGGAAGGGCATGAGTTCTGCTGAGCTGGGGTGGTGCTGGCTTTCCAGCTGGTGGTGGGGAAGCGAAGGGTCTGGTCCTGAACTTGTTCAGAAGACCTGTCACATGTGAGATGCTGTAACCCCATCTGAGGGGGTTTCTGGGCTCCCTCCCACCCTTCTCAAGGGACAAACATCCCCTCCTCGAGACCAGCCCTGACACCAAGACGTTCTGGCCTTCCAGAGATGAGGTCTCACCTGCCCTTTGGTCATGTACCGAGGGAAAAAGAAATAAGGAATGGATGTGAGCACCAAGCAGCCCGAGGAGATCAGCAGCCCCAGCCACCAGGCTCCAATCCACCGCTGGTCCCGCGGGGTCAGGCCCACCGTAGCTGCAAGACACAACACCCACAAAGCACTTAAGGCCCAAGCACCTAAGAGCTCTTCTCCTGCCCATCTGAGCGTGAAAGGGGCAGACATCAGTGCAAGCATGGACCAGTGGAGCACCAAGGGTCCCTGTGCACGCAGCCCAGGGGGTCTCTGCGCTGGCAGGGGGAGCAAACAAGCTCCTCCACGGAGCTGCCACCGGTGGCGGTAGCAAGATCAGGCCTGGTGGTGTCTGACCTCCTTTCCCTTGGCCAGGATCCTGCATTGCCACTCCCCAGCCAAACCGTGCCGAGCCTCCCAAATGACTGTAGGATGGGTTTAGTCAGCATGGAAGTATGCTGATGGCACAGGTTCAACCCTTCCCAGCTATTGCTGAGGCCCGACTCCATCCTCCTCTGCCCAGGGACGCGCGGTGGGTTTGAGCCGCGGTGCCAGCCGGGGATGCTGAGCTGGGACAGGGACCAGGAAAGGGCACAGCCACTTAAATATATAAATAAAAATAAAATGGCTCTCCCATTGTTCCAGGGTTGGTCCCTCTCCAAAAGTGACCAAGGAAGGACCGATGCCAGCAGGAGAGCGCTGTTAATGAGCCTGGTTTCCTAGTGGATGAAACTCTTGGGCGCCTTCTCCGGAAAAAGGAGGAGAAGGTGAGAGCCACCCCGTCTCCAGAGCAGACATCCTCCAGCTGGGCCAAGCCACGCTCACGGGAGGGCTGACAGATTGCTTGGCTTGGCATGGAGACCTCTGCTCCCCATCACAGGGACGGTGGTGGCCGGGAAAGGAACCGGCAAGCAGCCGCCACCGGAGCACCCGTGCCAGGGTGTGGCAGGAGAGGATCCCACACCCCACCGAAACAATCGCCCCGCTTCCCCAAACAGGACCACTCCACTCTGGAGCTCGGACGTCATCATGGAGCGACCAAGCAGAGGTTGCTAAATTGGGCTGCCAGGAGCCAGCCAAGGCTTTTTGCCATTTCCTGCCCCAGGGTCATTTATTATTCTTATCAGGCACCAGACAAGGATGTCAGGCAAGCTCTGATCTCTCTAAGGAAACACAGGAAAAGCCCCATTACTGATGGAGCTGGGGAGAATTCTTTAGTGATTAAGTTACCAGAAATAATAAGCACTCCTCACAGATGAAAACAAAAAGAAAGCAAGAACAAGCCTTGCATCGCTGTCAGCATCATGGCCCCTGGTCTCTGCCTGTGCTGGTGATGGGGAGAAGGATGGTGGGGAGGAGGAGGAGGAGTAGACTCCAGCCTTCCCGTGCACCTGTAGGGCAGTGGTTGCCCTGTGGTTGTCTCTGCCATCCATGGGTGTTTCAGCTGGCCCTGCTCCTCTCCCCCACCATGCTGGGGTAGTGTGATACTTCCTGTATCCTGCCTGTGGGGGGGGGGGGTGTTGGACCTCTATGATCCTTGGGGTCCCTTCCAACCCGTGCCATTCTGTGATGGCTCCTCAGTGTGGTGGCAGTGGGCAGACCCCAGCAAAGCCTACTGCTCTGGCACCGTGAGTAGGACATGGAAACGTCCCCAGCGCAGGGGGTGACACCAGGACCCTCTGTAGCCTTCCTTCATGGGGACATGGAGGGGAGAAGTGTGCTCAGGGTGCTATTCCAGGCGAGCAGGTGTTGAGGGCCATATGGGACGGGTGGCTTCATCTTGGAGCGACCTTCTGACTCCCAGAAGGCTTTCAGGAGGACTGCTGCTACTCCCAGAAGTACTCACCGGTGTCAACCCTGCCGATATCCACGAAGAGCCGCAGCACCACAGATCCCAGCAAGTACCCAAAAGCAGGGCCAAACACAGCGATGGCGAAGAGGATGGCTGAAAAAAGGGGAGCAAGGAGAGCCAGTGTCAGGGTGGGGTGGGGGGCTGTTGCTCCAACACAGCCACGGCTTTTGTCCTCCCACAGAAGCAGAGATGCTGTTCCAGCATGCAGAGGGGAAAAAGCCATTTTCTACCAAAGAGCACAGGATGCTAAGAAACAGATTGTGGAGGTAGATAAAACACCTCAGTTGTCCAGTAACAGGATTAGGAGGGCAGGCAGCTGCCTGCAGAAGAAGGTCCCTCTGCTCTGGTGCAGCCAAGGTTCTGCCAAACGTTGTCAGCTACACTGTGAATACCCATTTGACCAAGGGGGAGACCCCCGAGAGCAGCAGGATGGTGGCATCCTCAGGTCCTGCAGGTGATGGAGACCTTAGTCTCCTACAGGAGACCAAGGAGACAAAGACACCTCAATCCTTGGATCCAAGCAAAAAAAAAACATTCAGTGCCAACCTCAGGGGAGGTGGGAGATGCTGAGAGCAAGATGGCCAAGCACCTTCCCCTGGGTTCAGCTGGACGGTCCCGTTCAAAGAGTAGATAACTTGGACCTGTAAGGTCAATATGTTTCCTTTGGGCTATTTTGGAACGAAATTATTCAAGTTTTCTCCCTGAAAGAAACTCTTTGCACAAACTTCTTCAGGTGTTCAAGAGGAGGCAGCCTGCCTGAGCTGCACTGGCCGTTGCTGTGCATCTTGCTGGCCTGGAGCCTTTGAGCATGGTGGGTACAAAAGGACCCTATCCCACCAGTACCCCTCAGCTCTTTCTTTAAAATCTCTTCTCCTTTTTCCAATCAGGCAGAGCAGTACTTTCAATTCTACAACACAAACCTAAGAACCCAAGGGCAGGGTGTTTGGAGTATCTAACGTCATGGTAGCGTTCTCTTTCATGGGGATGCTGAGACCCAAAATGAACCCAAAACTCAAAGGGCAATGGTATTTACTTTCCACAGAGCTCTGAGGTGGTTCAGCAGGAGGATTCTGGAGCAAAGCACACCTGGGTGGGTCTGTAGACCCTGCCAAGCACTCCAGTCCTTGTCCAAAACTTGTCCTTGGGGGGACTTAATTCTGAAGGCTTCCCTTTGCCTTTAGTGCTTACCTTATTTTGGAACATCCGCTTGTGGCTCTTAAATCACCCTGACACCTCTGGCTGCTTTAAAGATATTGTTTGACACTGGGAGGATCTGGGTTTTTAAATAGCTTGCAGAGCAAGCTCGAAGCTCACGTAGGCAGGGCAGCACCAGATGGGCTTTGCCATTCACAGGGGAAACAAGCAGTGCAGCCTAACATGGAAGGCAGCACACATCTCTTAGTGATCCAAGAGTCCTCCTGAGCCTGGGAGCCAATTCCAGGGGAAAAGCATCCATTTGGAACCCCTGATGCAAAAGCTGCATTAATTGGCTCCAGCAGGCTGTCATACCTCTGGTTAAACCACCATCAACCCATCCTCAGTAAGAACAGGAGATAGCCTCTGGCAAGGCTTCCTTACTACTCATTCCCCCGTGGGAGGTGTAAGGGCTCAGCAACACAGGGGAGAAGCCCCAGGTCACCCATCTCATCTCCTTGACCTGCTTCCTAAATCCCACCCCGTAGATGTAACCCTAGAGAGAAGAGCTGATGATCAAGGCAACAGGCAGCCCATCCTTTTAATGGGTGAGGATCTCAACCTGAGTCCCAGTGGCTGCTCAGCCCATGTCCCTGCAGGTGACCCTCCAAGGTCTGGGAGAAGCAAGAAGATATAGAGCAACTGTCCCACTTACCAACATAGAGCGGGGAATTGTTAGCTTCTGCAAAGTCATCGACGTAGGATATCCCAAAGGGCTGGATGGGGACCGTCCCGATGCCTGCCAGCAGCTGGGCGATGACCATCATTGCCCAGACAGTGCTGGCCTCCTTCTGGGGATCCTGGGTGGCATTGGGGCACACAAACTTATTCTCTGCATAGCAGAGTTCAGCCTGCACCTGGCTTTTGTTACCTGAAAAGGAGAAAAATGAGGGTTACGACCCTGGGCTCATCCCCTGTGTCCTCCCACACCAAATCCCTAAACTCTAGGAGTCCCCCACCGTTGTGGAGTAGGCACACACAGATGGGTTTTTGGATGGATCGCTCCCTTTATTTAGCAGTTCTCATCACCTTTCCCTTCCTTTGGGGTGTTCTGCTTGAGGTCAGCACAGACAACAAGCCAGGCTGTTGTTAATCAGCCCGAACGATTAAAGATGGGCTGATCAGAGCAGATGGAACCGAATTAATTCCTCCTGCCAAGGGTCAAGCCCTGCAGCCTGGCACTGGAGAGAGGCACCCAAGCCTCTGGGACAAAAACTCCCTCCATCAAAGCTGCAGCAACGCTGGACTCAGCCAGTGGACAAAAGCCTTTGGGCAGACAGTGCCAAAGCCAGTGGAAAAGCCTGAAAAATTCAGGGATGGAGAAACCTGGTTTGTTCCATGCAAAATGAAGGTGTGGTGGGGCACAGCAAGGCCTCTCCCTTCAGTGCTGACTCTTCCCACTCTGGCTTCTTTTTCTTTGCTTTTTTTTTTTACTATCTGCACCTGGTTCAGCATTCCCACCACATCTTTCTGTAATAACTATGGATTTTCTATGTTTCTGAGCAGAGAGACACACCAAAAAAAACCCCCAACCCAAATATCTGTGGGGCGTGTTGCAGTTGTGCATAGCTGGCTACTGAGAGAGAGGGCCAGGGGCTGCACAAAATGGCTGCCGGAGGCTTCTGCAGGCCTGCGGATAGCGGCTCTGAGAGTCACACAGAGGAGACAAAGACTCCACCAGAACATGGAGTGCCAGGAAGGCTGCAATTTTGGCCCATTCAGGGCATTGGGATGTCTATTTGCATATAAATGTAAGCAGTTGACAGACAAAAGGCCGGGCAGGCTGGGGGAGGAGGAGGCGCCCAGGTACCCGGGTGAGAGATTGCCCCTGCAGCCCATGGAGTAGATGGTGGAGAGGAGCCATGGAGGAGGCAGAGACCCCACCTGCAGCCCGTGGAGAGGCTCCACGCTGGATGGAGCCGGTGGAGACACAGAGAAGATGCCGTGCCTGACGCTGGGATGAGCCCCTGCCAGCACAAGCGACCTCCAGAGATGAGCCAGACAGGTTTGCTGGAGGAGGCATCACAGCCCCGTGGAGGACTGGGCCTGAGAGACACTGGGATTGATTGCTGCCTGCCAGAGCAGAGAGGAAGAGATTTGCCTTGGAGAAAGCTCCTGGAGGACTGTCTCTCCTGGCTGAGATCCTAGGGTGCAGCAGGGGGAGGCTGTGTGCAATGGATGCCCCCATCCCGGCCGAGAAGGGAACCAACTGGCAAGGGCCTGACCGAAGCCCCATCTCCCAGTCCCTGCCCCCCTGTCCTGTGCTGCGAGCAGGAGAGGGGAAGAAGGGAGCAAACTCCTGGCTAAAGGGCAGTCTGCTTTAGAATGGAGGGGTGGGGGGAAGGGGTTCCCCAGACCCCCATTTCCCCAGTCCCTGCCCCTCCTGAGCTGCGACTGGGAGGGAAGAAGGGAGCAAACTTCTAACTCAAGCCTGCTGAGGAGGGAGTGATGGGGGGAAGGTGTTTGCCTGGCTGGGTTTGTGTCAAGCTTGTTGGTTGCACCCCTGACTCTGGTTTGTCACTGTTTTTCTCTTTAGTGTAATAAATTAGGTCACTTTCTCTTCAGCACTCTGGGTTGAGTCTGGTTTGCCCGCATCATTAACGAGTTTGCCTCTTGAGCCACCCAATTATGTTATTTCTCCCCTGTCCAACTAAGAATGGGAGTAATAGACTGATTTTGGTGGGTGTCTGGCCTTTGGCCAGGGCTCAACCACCACAGGCGATTAGGGCTTTGCCTTGGCACGCTGTGGCAGCGCATTCCTAACAGTAGGTCACCACAAAAATCCTTCTGGAAGTCTATTTGAAGCTGCCTTGCCCAAAAAGTCCATCCAGGCTGCCAGACAGAAGGAGCCTCCTCTCCTAATAAAGAGTTCACCGCAGCGAGAGCCCCCGGAGCCTCTCAGGCCTGGCTGCAGGCTGTGGAGAGAGGCTGCTCTCCCTTTAATGAGGACAAGCTTAATCCACGCCAGATTTTTGATGCTGATGGTCTTTGGTCCCTTGTGGAACTCAGGCAGGGAGTGATGCTGGCTGCCCTAAGCAGGACACCCTGCCCCTGAATCTCCAGTGCCCTCAGGGCAGCCCGCCTCTAGGAAAGCCAATGGCATCCTGGGGTGTGTCAAGAAAAAGTGTGGGGAGCAGTTCTGCACAGGACAGCACCCAGGATCATGGGGTTTGTTTGAATGGCTCCGGAGATGGAGGCTCCCCAGCCTCTCTGGGCAGCCTGGCCCAGGGCTCTGCCACCCTCCCAGCAAAGAAGTTCCTCCTCATGTCCAGGGGGAATTCCCTCTGCTCCAGTTTGTGCCCATCGCTTCTTGTCCTGTCCCTGGGCACCACTGAACACAGACTGACCCCCTCCTCCTGAGCCCACCCCTCAAGGATTTATAAGTATTTACTCATGAACAGCTCTGTCCTCTGCATCCCATTGCCCTGCAACCAAGTCACAACCTAACTGAAGGGAGCAACTTGCCAAAGGTCACCCAGCAGCTCCCCAGCACAGCCCAGCCAAGGCTCCCTCAACGCCTCTCCAGGAGAAAGCCTTTTCTAGCCAGAGGCACAAGGCTCTCCCTTGGGGTCAGCACTGTGTGACATCTGTCACCACCAAGAGCCACCCCCTCCTTGGTGAAACAGGCTCGGGCAGGGAGCGTTGCCTCTGGAGGAGGCAACCCCTGAGGAGGCTAAGGGCATCCTGAGGGCTTGGGGGCTCAAGTCACTCCAGTCATTTTGGGAAGATCGAAGCCAGCCTTGCAGGATGTGGCACAGGCTCTCCTGCATCTTGCATCCTGCATGGAAACGAGCTTTGAATGCACTAGCTGGTACCCAAAGCCTGCCCAGTCAAACCAGTACCCCTTCTCAGTGTTCATAAGGCTCACTGGCTAGAGCAGAGCTGGCTCTGGAGACAGAGATCAATGCTGCTCAATCTAACTTCTGGCCCTGCAATCCCTCTGTGACTCCAGTAAAGACAATGTTCCTCTCCTTCCCAAACCACTCTGGGCTATGGGTGACCCACCAGCTGTGTTTGCAGTCAGACTGGGCTCCCAGCAGGACAGCCAAGGCTGCAGTGGGTGCCTTTGCTGCTCCCCCTTGCTCTGCCACAGCTCTCAGCTGCCTCCAGGGAGACCACTGCAAAGACCAGGAGAAAGGGGAGGCAGCCAAAGCCTAGCTGGTGCAACAAGATAGGTGCATACACGTGCCAAGACTACACTTCCACATCTTCTTACCAGCCAGCTGAACTGCTTCATCCCCAGAGCATGTGGCACTGACCCAGAGCGCCACAGCTCCTGACTCCTTGAGCAGACAAGGGACAGCCAGATGAGACCGCTATGGCAAGAGCTGTTCTGGTAGGAGCCCAGCCCAGCCCTGGGAAAAGCAGGAAGCCTCAGCAGCAAAGGCACTACAGAGCCTTTGAGCTGCCCCCACACACCCACCCACCCCAGGAAATGCACCAGTGTCCCAAAATCAGCCAGAAGTGAAGTGGTTTGTCCACAGTCACACAGGGCATCGCCAGCAAAACCAGCATCTCATGCATCCCACAGGTTCTACCCCAAACCCACTGCTCTCCCCCTCACAAACTGGTTTTGCACCCTCTCCCCCTGGCTGACGGGATGGCAGTGATGCAGGCTTAGGGCTGCAGCTGGTTCTCTTCTGATCCCACAGGCAGCAACCATGTTTCCAGGATGCTGAGGAGGAGGTCAGAAGGACACATGGTGCCCGTGCAGAAAGCTGGGATATGGTGTGCTTCGAGGTCAGAAGCAGCATATTAAAAATAACATATTAAGCTAGTTAATTAGCTTTCAAGTACACTTTATAGCATCCACGTGGAAGGATATGGTCTCCCACTGGCTGTGGAGCCTCCTTACAAACACTCCTGGGGTGCCACTTCCATGGGGGATGATGGCTATCTTCAGGGGTGTCAGTCCTGGGGCACTTATGGGAGGGAGAGGGGCCTTGGCAGCCTGGAAGGATCCCAGAATCACAGAATTGTCAGGGTTGGAAGGGACCTCATGGGATCATCTGATCCAGCTGGATTGGAGGGATCCTGGCTGCTGCCCTTGAAGCAGGAACTGCTTCCTCTGGAGCATCCCTTGGGGAATTCAGGTGAGCCCAGCAATCCACCATGAGCAGGGCGCTCTGCACTGGAAACCGTGGCTCAGGTGCCATGCCCAGGAGAGGTGGAAGGGGGTGCAGCACGTGCTAACTGCGTGCCAGAGGGGACACAAAACCGTACTGCAGTCAGGCTGGAAACAGCAAATCCCTGCCTGAAGTCAAGTCCAAACACTGACTTTTCATGGAGGGTTGAGGGTGCTGGAGACAGGCCCCCCGCTCCCTCCCCAAACACACCTCCTCACCCCTCCCTGTTCTGGGTAGGCACGGGTAACCCAGGGCAACAGGAGCTGGGATTTCATAGAATCAGAGAATCACAGAATTGTAGGGGGTGGAAGGGACCTCGAGAGCCCATGGGGTCCAACCCCCTGCCAAAGCAGGGTCCCTAGGACAGGGCACACAGGGCGGTGTCCAGACGGGGCTGGAATCTCTCCAGAGAAGGAGACTCCACACCCCCTGGGCAGCCTGGCCCAGGGCTCCCTCACCCTCCCTGGGGAAAAGTTCTTCCCCAGGTTGCTGGGGAACTCCCTGTGCTCCAACTTGCAGCCATTGCCCCTTGTCCTGTCCCCACAGACACTGAAAAGGGGCTGCCCATTTCCCCCTGCAGCCCATGCTTAAGATAATGATAAACATTAATTAGGTCCCCCCTTAGTCTTCTCTTCTCCAGGCTGAACAGCCCCAGCTCCCTCAGCCTTTCCTCACAGGGGAGATGCTCCAGGCCCTTCAGCATCTCCAGAGCCTCCTCTGGACTCTCTCCAGGAGATCCCTGTCCTTTCTCTCCCAGGGAGCCCAGCACTGGGCACAACACTCCAGGTGGGGCCTGAGCAAGGCAGAGGGACCGATTATGCCCTGGGGCCGCTCTCAGCCGTCTCAGGGTGGTGGGTACTTACTGGTGCTAAGCGTGCTGTACTCGTAGGGCTCTGAGAGGAAGTGGGGCAGGGTGACCAGGAAGGCCCCCAGCGCCAGCAGCAGCCCCCGGCGCCGATGACCCGCGGGCGGTGAACGCGGCTGCCGAAGTAGCTGACGAAGATGATGAGCACCACGTTGCCGATCTGGGAAGGGCAGAGCCAAGCAAGGAGAACCTCAGGAGATGTTCCTCCTGGAGGAAGGCAAGCCCTGCCCTCTAACTGGTCCCTCCGGATGGGTGGAGAAGCCTCTTATCAGGAGGTGTCTGACCCCCCCAGGAGAGCAGGAACAAGACAGCCCTTCACCCCGCATACCCACAGCAAGGCAGCGCTTCCTTCTCATCAGAAGCCAACGGCACAGCTCCTTGGCTTCTGTCTCATCTGCGTGTCCTGTATCATGGATGACCTGACAACCTCCCTGGGATCTGGCCAGGGCTTTTTTTTTCAGCATCCACACATGCTTCTCCCTCCCCCCTGCCCCCAAAAAAACCAACCCAACCCCCAAACTCACTAGGATGTGGCATGAACTAATGTTTGCCCCTAATCTGGTGACACATGAAGAGCATCCCGTGCCTCAGAGCAGACCTGGGGAGCAGCCACCAAGTGCAGCTCACCCTTGTGACTCTGGACATGTACAACTGGAGATACAATGAGCTGAAGGGATAGGAAAACACGTGGCTTACTCAGGAAAGAGAACAAACACCATCACATTCCCATGGCATGGGCTCTGTTGGCTTGGGACAAGCTAAACATTACTCTAAGCTTGGCTAAGAACACTTCTTGTTTAAGTTTAGACGGGCTCCTTTGTTTGTCCCTCCGTGGTTTTTGCTCTTGGAAATGCTGCAAAGACAAGACTGTGGTCCTGGGCAGGCAGGGGAGGTCCCACAGAGCTGGGGTGAAGCAGGGCAACCTCTCTCATGAAACAGAGGAGTAAAGATGTATCTGTGGTCTGCAGGGCGCATGTCCCGTGACAGCCCTTGGCCCTTTGTGTCCTTGCAGCAGCAGACCGCTCTGTGTGATGTTTGCTGTGGTGCTGTTTTTCCAAGTGCTACATCTCATTTCTCTGGTGGATGAGGAGCACATGAGTCACAGATGTGTCACTGCTCTGAGTGGTGGGATGTCCTTCAGGTCCCAGCAATACCAACTAAGGGTTACCAGTGGTACAATTTGCCTGACTAGGTCTCTTTCTCTGCATCACCTCATCATAATCAGTGGGAAGTCCTTCATGGTCTCAGCAGGCCTTGAACCACTCCCTTTAACCTTGGATGGACGTGGTGGCTATGTTAAGAGTTGGGCATCTCCTTGGCCAAGAGGATTCCCACTGGTCAGCCTCTTGGTGGAGGATCCTACACGAGGAGACTGGCTGTATGCAAGGTGGGCTGCCACCAAGCTCTTCTTCAGTGCCATCAAAAGAAAGCCTCTGCCAGCAGGTCTTATCCTTGTTGGCCTTAAAGAGTGACCAGAAAGTGTGCAACTCATGGCAATGTATCCTAGAGGAGTAAGTGTTCAGAAAACCTTCATGAGAGAATCCTCAACCAGCCCAGCAATGTGATGCTGGTGAAAGTCCATCCTTGGCCATGGGGACCTTCAGGAGCTGGGAGTACTGGGGAAAGAGGCTAGATCTTGGAGTGATTGCTGAGCAGGGTCTCCTTTGAGAGAAAACTTGGAATGGCTCTGGCCAGGGTCATTCCTAAAGCCAACAAGGAACCTATAAAATCAGGCCCTTTTTGTGGGGCTTGCTCACTGAGCTGCAAAACAAACTGTGAGAAGAATCATACTGTGTGCTCTGTGTCTCTCAGGCCTGTCTCTGCTGGAGATGCATGGTGGAGGGGGTCTCCTCTGAGGCAACCCGCTTGCTGCTGCTGCTGCTGCCTTCCAAGGTCCCATCCTCCCCACACAACCCTACACCCAACCTCCTGGCAATGCAGCAAAGAAGCAGTGAAGTGTGAAGAGGTGTCCAAGTGAACAGCCTCAAACACTTCATCCAGCATGGCTAAGGAGTGTGACCAACCCTGAAAACCCTTCCCTCAGGGGAAGGTCTCCCCTACCCTGTTCTGGACACACTTTGAGTCCCATCCTCCCCCCCCCCTCAGTTACCTCATGCAAACTAGAGATGAAACCTGAAGAGAGGCTGGAGAGCCCGAAGCGCTTCTCAATGGTGGTGAGGCTGCTCTTGAAGTTAGCGCTGTAGAGGAGCTGGGAGAGCTGGAGAAGCCCGTGGCACAGCACAAACACCTGCAGGCAAAACAAACCCAGAGTGCCATCCCAGTTAGTACCCAGGTCGTGCTCTGCCGCTGCGTGGCAGCTGGTGACCACAGCCAACGTGGCTACACCTCTGACTTGGAATCAGAGAATCCCAGAATCCCAGGGGTTGGAAGGGCCCTCCAGAGCCCATGGGGTCCAACCCCCTGCCAAAGCAGGGTCCCTAGGACAGGGCACACAGGGCGGTGTCCAGACGGGGCTGGAATCTCTCCAGAGAAGGAGACTCCACACCCCCTGGGCAGCCTGGCCCAGGGCTCCCTCACCCTCCCTGGGGAAAAGTGCTTCCCCAGGTTGCTGGGGAACTCCCTGTGCTCCAACTTGCAGCCATTGCCCCTTGTCCTGTCCCCACAGGCACTGAAAAGGGGCTGCCCATGTCCCCCTGCAGCCCATGCTTAAGATAATTATAAACATTAATTAGGTCCCCCTTAGTCTTCTCCAGGCTGAACAGCCCCAGCTCCCTCAGCCTTTCCTCACAGGGGAGATGCTCCAGGCCCTTCAGCATCTCCAGAGCCTCCTCTGGACTCTCTCCAGGAGATCCCTGTCCTTTCTATCCCAGGGAGCCCAGCACTGGGCACAACACTCCAGGTGGGGCCTGAGCAGGGCAGAGTAGAGGGGAAGGATCCCCTCCTGTGACCTGCTGCCCACACCCCTCCTGATGCCCCCCAGGATCCCATTGTCTCTCTCAGCCCCAGGACACACTGCTGGCTCATGGCCACCCTGTCACCAACCAGGACCCCCAGGCCCTTCTCCCCAGAGCTCCTCTCCAGCATGCAACAGGTCTGCTCAGTCCTGGGCACCTGATCAATGCAGCTTGCAACATGAGCAATGCAATGTTCAGGTGGGAGGACAAAGATCCTTCCTCTGCTTTACCCCTATTAATACTCACTGGTGGCTACCCTTGTGTGGGCCTCAGGAACCACCCTCCAAGGCCAGGAGGACCCATTGCACCAGGAGCTGTACAGTGATAGGTTTGGCTTCATGTAGACTTGATGGGAGCTCCTGAGACCGGGCTGAAAGGGAGCCGTGCCTGTTGGGCTACCTGGGATCCAGTATTGTCATCCCCTCAGCTGTTAAAACCCATCAGCAGAACCTGCTCCAAGGGGGAAGGGTGCAAGGAGAAAGCCAGAAAAGGCCTTTAAAAGCCCAGGAGGGAAGGATAAAATACACACAAGACAGCCTGACTACTGGAAGACCTCTGTAGTAGTCTAAAAACACCATCTTTGCCTGGAACCAGGCTGTGAGCCAAGCCCAGTGGAGACAGAGCTCTCCTGGAGCAGAGGAAGGAGTTCAAGAGAGTTTACAGGGCTGAGAAGAGCCTGGGTGGCCTGGGAGAGGAAAGCACTCAGCCAGGGATGCAAGAGGCAGCTCACAAGTGTCTTTTGATCTATTTTTAGTCAGCACAGTTTTCCTTTATTTTTCTTGGAATGGAAATCCATCCCCACTGTGCCAAAAGGATTTTCATCTCTTTAATTAATTTTTTTTAAAGAAAAAAAAAAAAAAAAGGGGGGGGAGGGGAGTGTGTGTGGGAGGGGGGTGGTGGAGGGGAAAAAAAAGGTCTTTTTATTTAAATTTGCAGGAAATCAAATATTTGCTGAGTACCGGAAGCGTGTCCCACAAAGATAAAGGTGGGGAAGCCAGGGATGATAAATGGGGGGGGATCAAAGGTACTGCAGAGCTGACAAATTCCTTATGTCCCTGGCTTGGAGAGCAGCAAGACTCACTGTAAGGATTTCTTTGAAGAGGTGGGAAATCAAAAAAAACCCAACCCCACCCCCCAAAAAAATGGACAAAATAAAGAAATTGTCCATCCAACGTGAAGGATGCAAATGATGTTGGGGGAGGGGGAGTGGTTTTTGGGGCGCAGAGCCAGGTTGAGAGAATTTGGGTAGGAGATGGAGAAGGTGATGGCTTCTTGGGAAGCTTCTCCTGTGAAGAAGACACTGCTGGGTGTCTAAAAGCATGAGAGGCCGGTGGGAGAGGTGCTGACAGATGATGGAAGAGGATGAAGGGGGAAAAAATGGAGTGTGAGGGCTGGCTGGGCACAACCTGGAGGCCACAGAGAAGTAGGAGGAGGAAGGTGAATGTCTAGAAAGAGGGAAGAAGGGTCACAGGGACAAGCTGCCACCATGAACGCCCTATCTCAGAGGCGTGCCAGCATCAGGCAGGCATCTGCTGCTGGGGTAGCTGAGCAGGAGAGGACAAAAACCCAGGCTGGGATTTTGCCCTGAGAAGAAGCCCCAGAGCAGCAGTGTGGGGTGGAACGTGGGAAACTCTCCCAGGCAGGGACAAAGTGGAAGTGAAAACATCTGAAAGTAAACCCTTGAAGCAGAACAGCCTTCAGCTATCAGCTCCTCAGTTCAAAAACCCACCCCAGCACCGCGGCCCTGTGGGTGAAAGCTGGATCCATTCCCCAGTCCCAACCCAGCATCACCAGTGTAAATAGTCTGCCCGGGCTGGTGCAGGGGAGAGAGGTGATTCCAGCAAGGATGAGAAATGGAGAGGGGATCTTGTTGCCAAAGAACATTCATCTTCCTTCCTGCAGCTCTGGCCAGACCCTACTGAAGTCATTCGAATAAGGAAGCGGAGGGCTGGGACCGCCCGGGACGCGGAGCAGCTGGAGGGGGAGAGCGCTGGTCAAGAGAAGCTGTTTCCCAATGGGGAGGGAAGAGGGTGGATGGCTGAGGCTGGCTTCAGAGCAGCACATGTCAGCCTGCTCCCAGGGCAGATGGGGAGGTGAGAAGGGTTGTGTAGAGAGAGGGAGGATGCTGGCGGCGAGGGAAGGTGAGGAGGAGGAGGAGGAGGCAGCGCGACTCCCCGATAAAGCGGCGGCGGCGGCGGCGTGGAGGACCACGGACGCTGGCTGTGCTTCCTGAGAGGATGGAGGGTGGGAGACAAGAGGAACAAGCTGTGGGCAGGAAATGGCAGAGCTGGATGGAGATGGCCTGAGGTGGGCTCATGCGCTGGTGATCGCCTGGAGACAGACAAAACAGGGCTGCGAGTCCTGAGATGGGGGGAGATGGGGCTGCGGGCTGTGAGGGAAGGCAGGGGAGGCAAAATGCAGCTGGAGAGCACCCAAAAGGGGAGAGAAAGGCTTATGGGGGCCACTGTTTCCCCCCTCTGCTGCCTGTGAGTCCTTCTAGGCAGGTTCCTGCGAGCAGGGTTAGCAGGAAAGGCAGAAGAACAGGAAGGAAGCTCAGAGGACCAGATCCCACCCTGGGGTGCTGCTGGTTGCTGAACCCACACAGCAGCCTCAGCCCCTGGACAAGGAGAGCCCAGAGGATGGGAACAAGAGGGCAGAGGAGATATTGTTGTTGCTGTTGTTGTTCTTTGCTTGGGAAGAATCTGCCACCCAAACTAGCCAGAGCAAAACAAAACAGCCTCAAAGGCTGTCAGCACAAATACCTGGGGGGGGCTTACTCAGAACCCTCTCCTCAAAAGCACCACCTGAGGTGCTTCAGCTGGGATGAGCAGGACTCTGAGGCCAGAGGAGATGAAGGGCATTGCTCTCCTACATCCCCTTGCATGGTCCTCATGAGTCTCACCCATCCCTGCCCCTCTCCCCATCCCCACATGTGTCACTGACCCCACACAACCATCCAGCTCATGGAAAGCAGGTCAGACCCAGTCCCTTCCAGCTGCAGCGAGCACCAGATGTGCGGCGCCGGCCCCACGCATCCCACAGGAGGGGAACATCCATCTTCCCTAGCAATGGAGGAGGAGGGGTTAGAGAAGAGCCAAACCCATTTGAAGGGAGACTCTGCTGAGGCAAAGCAGGCACAGCAGCACCCAAGGCACGGTGGGAGGTGAAGGGAGCTGGGGATGTTCCCACTGAACATCAGCATGATGCCCTGGAGCAGATGGGGATGTTCCCCCTGACCATCAGCAGACACCCTGGAGCAGATGGGGATGTTCCCCCTGAACATCAGCACGATGCCCTGGAGCAGATGGGGATGTTCCCCCTGACCATCAGCAGACACCCTGGAGCAGATGGGGATGTTCCCCCTGACCATCAGCAGACACCCTGCAGCAGATGGGGATGTTCCCCCTGACCATCAGCAGACACCCTGGAGCAGATGGGGATGTTCCCCCTGACCATCAGCAGACACCCTGGAGCAGATGGGGATGTTCCCCCTGACCATCAGCAGACACCCTGGAGCAGATGGGGATGTTCCCCCTGACCATCAGCAGACACCCTGGAGCAGATGGGGATGTTCCCCCTGAACATCAGCAGACACCCTGGAGCAGATGGGGATGTTCCCCCTGACCATCAGCAGACACCCTGGAGCAGATGGGGATGTTCCCCCTGACCATCAGCAGACACCCTGCAGCAGATGGGGATGTTCCCCCTGAACATCAGCAGACACCCTGGAGCAGATGGGGATGTTCCCCCTGACCATCAGCAGACACCCTGGAGCAGATGGGGATGTTCCCCCTGAACATCAGCAGACACCCTGGAGCAGATGGGGATGTTCCCCCTGAACATCAGCAGACACCCTGGAGCAGATGGGGATGTTCCCCCTGACCATCAGCAGACACCCTGGAGCAGATGGGGATGTTCCCCCTGACCATCAGCAGACACCCTGGAGCAGATGGGGATGTTCCCCCTGACCATCAGCAGACACCCTGGAGCAGATGGGGATGTTCCCCCTGACCATCAGCAGACACCCTGCAGCAGATGGGGATGTTCCCCCTGAACATCAGCAGACACCCTGGAGCAGATGGGGATGTTCCCCCTGAACATCAGCAGGGGAAGGGAAGGTCCCTCACAGACACGCTGGTTCCCCACCCCACTCCCAAGCAGCCCCTGGGGACTCACACCTCCCTGGGCAACTTGGAAGGAAGAGGAACCCACCCTGCTGCTAGGAAGAGGGGGCACTGACCCCTGCGTTGTCTCCACAACGCCTCCCGGGTTCAAAGCAGGGAGCTGGCTGCTATTTGGTCAGTCCCAACCCAAACCTCCTTCAGAGGAGACCTGTTGGATGCTCAGCCTGGAGGGGCCAGCTGGGCTGCAGGCAGCCCCCCAGGCATGAGGATGCAGCTGAGATCCTACACGGGGGCATCGAGGTGTCCCGGGTATCACTGCAGCGGCTGGCGTGCTCCTAGGAGACATCTGAGATGGTGTTTCAGCCCTTGAAGCCACCTCAGAAGACCCACTCGGCCCCCTTTCCCCAAAAGGAATGCTGGGGGAGGAGAAAGGGGGGCTCACAGCCCCCCCATGAGCCCATAAAGCAGATGAGGATGAGGTAGCAAACTCATCCTTGAGGTGGGTGTCCTTGGGGCAAAGGGGAGGGGTTGCTCCTCCTTTGGGCTGGATGGGCACAGTTGGGGCCGGGGTGGGAGGCAGCACGTGCCCCCTGTATGTGACACCCCCTGTCCCACACAGGGTGGGCTGAGCTGCATCCCCTTATCTCGTGCCTCTCTCTGCATGGTTGACATAAGATAACGCACTGTCACTGGCCCTGTACAGGTCCCCAGGGACTGGACTTTGGAAAAGCCTGTTATGAAATGTGGACTGTTTTGTAAGAGGGTTTTTTTGGGGGAGGGGGTGGCTGGTGGGGAATGATCTCTTGGTCACCAAGGCAGTAAAATGCTTAGAAAACTAAATAAGAGAACAAATTCCCCCAAACTAAGTCCAAACATGAAGCTGGTGGTAACCTCAGCGTGTGTGTGGGGGGGACACCTGGGCCAGGTTAAAGAAATGCAGGTGTCTTTCTGCTTTCAAAGGAGGGAACAGCCTCTACAGAACCTCCCCTGGGATCCAGGAGGTCTGGGAAGATGCTGCTACGTGCAGCCTGGCCGCTGCCCCTGCCTCTCTGCCACCTGGGGTAGCTCCTTGCTCCTCGCCCACGGCTTCAGTGGGAGTGGTGGTGGCCAAGGGCAGTCGCTGCAGGGCAGGACAGGCTGGCCCTGGCTGGGTCAGATGGATGGAAAGGATGAGGGGTAAGGATGCTCTGACAGCTCTTTCCCTCTGAATTCTGGGATCACAGCTGGAGTTTGGCCTCTGGATGGCCAAGCAAAAAGGTTTGGTCTTAGTGGGAAGTCATGGCCCGAAGATCCCAAACCACCTCTGAAGGATGCTTCCACTTCACTGTCCTGAGTTGGCAAGGGGAAGAAGGGGAGGGGATGGGAGGGGAGGGGAGGGGATGGGATGGGATGGGATGGGAAGGGAAGGGGAAGGGAAGGGGAAGGGAAGGGGAAGGGAAGGGGAAGGGAAGGGGAAGGGAAGGGGAAGGGAAGGGGAAGGGAAGGGGAAGGGAAGGGGAAGGGAAGGGAAGGGAAGGGAAGGGAAGGGGAAGGGAAGGGGAAGGGAAGGGAAGGGAAGGGGAAGGGGAAGGGAAGGGAAGGGAAGGGGGAAGGGAAGGGAAAGGGAAGGGAAGGGAAAGGGAAGGGAAAGGAAAGGGAAAGGAAAGGAAAGGGGAGGGGAGAGGGGAGGGGAGGGAGGTCCCTGCTGCCCCAGAGCTGTCACTGCTGAGTAACCCAGGCTTTACAACCCCCATTTGTCAAGTGCAAAGACAACGTTTGCTCTTTGTTTTTTTCCCCCTCCGAGGAACGTGCCCGTGGGAATCACCTGCCAGGTCCACACCAGCCCTGCCTGGCTCCGTGGCTGCAGAGGGCAGAAAGTACCAGGCAAGTGTGGCAGAAAGCAAGCAGGGGGTTGGGTTTTGTTTTATCTTCAGCAGGGGAGGTGTCCTGGTTTCAGTCAGGAGAGAGTTAACTCCATCTGTAGCAGCTGATGGGATGCTGTGTTTGGGAGTTACAATGAAAGCAGTGCTGAGAACACCCTGATGTTCTTAGTTGCAGTCAGACAGTCAAGGACTTTCTCAGCTTCTTCCTATTTCTCTATTCAGGAGAAAGGAGGGGCGAAGCCAGGACAGGTGCCCCAGCTGGGCCAAAGAGAGTATTCCATGGCAATGACGTCCTGCCCAGGAGAACGGGGGGCTGAGGGGAGGAAGAAGAGGGGCGGTGGCGGGACGCGTGCTGCTTGGGGGACGGTCGGGTTGCGGGACAGCTCTGGGTGGTACCTGAGTTGTGTGGGTCGGGGAGAAACTGCATTGGGGATCAAGAGTTTCATCTTCTTTTGCTCTAAAGTCCTGTTAGCATTGGGATATTTGATCTTTCTGTTCTCTTAGGAAACTCTCCTTATCCCAACCCACAGGCCTCTCAGTTTCTTGGGTTTGGAGTTATTTCCCCTTCCTTTTCCCTTCCCTTGTTTCCCCCTTTTCCCTCTTCCCCTGCTCTTTTCCTTTAAGGAGCAGGCAGCTGCGTGGATCTCAGCCCACAGCCGGGGGAAACCACAGACAGGAGGATTCCTGAGACCTCTGGGTGCAAGGTGTGAGGCTTTGCTGCTCCCCAAGCTGCTGCTGATAAAATACTGCCTGCTAAACCACTGTGCAACCTGCCTTGTCCCTGCCAGCAGATGATGTGGTTGTGCTGTTGAGCCTTCCCTCTTCCCTTCATTCTATTTTTATTTTTTTTTCCAAAAGTCTCTCTCCTTTATGGCACATCAGGATCCAACCATGATTTCCTTGAAGGGAGCTCCAGCTTGGCTTCATTCCCCCTGACCCACCAGCAGGTGTAAACACCCCTCTCACATGCCTCCAGCCCTGGCCATGCCTCGTGCTCCCTATCAGCGACACTCCTCTCCCATTTTGCTCATGATAATCTTATCTACACTGACCACTCCTTGGTTGTGTTTGGGCACTAAACCACCTCACCCCTCATAAAATTATCTTGTTTCATGTCTCCTAGACCTTGATCCCATTAAACTTTCCAACTCATTTTTTACCATCTGGCTCTTCCCCATCCTTTTCCTTGTCCCGCTGCTGGAATCATAGAATGCCAGAATCCCAGAATCCCAGGGGTTGGAAGGGACATCAAGAGATCATCAGGTCCAACCCCCTGCCAAAGCAGCTCCCCAGGACATTTCACTCAGATAGGTGTCCAGATGGGGCTGGAATCTCTCCAGAGAAGGAGACTCCATCACCTCCCTGGGCAGCCTGGCCCAGGGCTCCCTCACCCTCACTGGGAAAAAGTTCTTCCCCAGGTTGCTGGGGAACTCCCTGTGCTCCCACTTGCAGCCATTGCCCCTTGTCCTGTCCCCACAGACACTGAAAAGGGGCTGCCCATTTCCCCCTGCAGCCCATGCTTAAGATAATTATAAACATTAATTAGGTCCCCCCTTAGTCTTCTCTTCTCCAGGCTGAACAGCCCCAGCTCCCTCAGCCTTTCCTCACAGGGGAGATGCTCCAGGCCCTTCAGCATCTCCAGAGCCTCCTCTGGACTCTCTCCAGGAGATCCCTGTCCTTTCTATCCCAGGGAGCCCAGCACTGGGCACAACACTCCAGGTGGGGCCTGAGCAGGGCAGAGCAGAGGGGGAGGATCCCCTCCTGTGACCTGCTGCCCACACTCCTCCTGATGCCCCCCAGGATCCCATTGTCTCTCTCAGCCCCAGGACACACTGCTGGCTCATGGCCACCCTGTCACCAACCAGGAACCCCAGGTCCTTCTCCCCAGAGCTCCTCTCCAGCAGGTCACCCCCAGCCTGTCCTGATAGGAAGGGTTGTTCCTTCCCAGGTGCCAGACTCTCCACTTGCTTTTGTTGAACTTCATGAGGTCTCTCCCTGCCCAGCTCTCCAGCCTGGCCAGGTCTCTCTGGGTGGCAGCGCAGTGTCCTGTGTGTCACCCACTCCTCCCAGCTTTGTATCATCAGCACTTGCTGAGGGTGGATGCTGTTCCCTTACAATTCTATGATTCTATGATCTCCAGAGATAGAGCCCCAATTTAAACCCACCCCCAAGGAATAAAACACACACACCCCCCCAGACTTTCTCCAGCTGACATACAAGTGACAATATCACTGTTATCCTCCAGCTTCCTTTTTCCACAGCAGACAGCATCCACAGGGTAAAAGCCCAACGCTGCTCCCCTGCACCCTTCCAACTGAAACGAGTCCAACTCAGCTAAGGAACAAGGGATTTATGAAACTCCTCCCTGACATGTTCCTGGGGATCCCAAGCAATCAGCTGTCAATTAAAATAGCACAAAACCCCAAAAGAGGCAATGAAGGGGCAGAAGCCAGAACATCTCAGGCCCTGCTAAGAGGTAACACCTTGGAAATAATCCATTCTCAGCAGATGTCACAGAGCCACAGGAGGATGAGGGTTTTCAGGGAACTCTGGAGATCACCCAGCCCCTGTCCAGCAGCTCCCTGTCCTTCTTGACCACATGCAAGGTCTTGCCCTTGTCTTTATGGACAAGAGAGGCCGGTGTGATGATCTGAGCCAGTGGTTAGGTTCTGGACCAGGGGACACTTACGGGGTCCCTGGCCATGCATGGGTATCAGAAAGACTCACCAGACACTTCTCCACCTTCCAGATTCGTCTTGTTCCTTTAGGCTGCGAGGTCCTTGGTGTCCCCAGTGCCACCTGGGTGCTGGCATCCACCCAAAAGTTGGCTTTTGTCCCACAGCTCCAACCCTCCAAAATCCCAGTGCCAGTCAGCAAAGCTCTAGTGAACTTCCAAGGAGGGTTCTGTCCTTGCTCGCCATCGCCCATCTCTGGCTCTGCTTGGGGGTTAACACGGGCTTCTCACAGGGGACAGTGCTCAGCAGCAACCTCCCAGCCCCAAGACCCAAAGCCTTCTGCATCCTTAACGGGATTCAAGACAAACAGCCAGTTTCTAGAGGGGTCCAAGCAACCCTGCCACATCCCAGGGGGCACCCAAAACTGTGCCAAAACCACCACCACAGTGGTTTATTCCAGCTCCCAGACAAAGAGCAGGCAGCAAAGGCACTGTTGGCTGAGCCAGGCATCCCTGGAATACCAGTGTGCCCAGAGCTGTGGTGTGATGGCAGAATTGGCTGGAGTCCTTAATACCTGTGCCTGGCAGGGAGTGACTTCAACAGCAATGACAGGGAGCTGTCACCAGCCACGTTCCCGTTGGGTACAGAGGTCAGCTGTAAACACCTGCTATGTCAGGGCATGGATACGAGCCAGCACCCACATCCACAGGGCACTGCCTCCCACATCCCCATCTCACCCATCCCCAGAACTGCCAGCCCCATCCCGCTCTTCAAAGCCCCACAGAGCCATTTACAATCACTGCTTTGCACTGGGGTCCTTCCCTCTCCAAAGCCCATCCCCAGCACCGTCCTGCTCCAGCGCCTCCCAACCCTCAAGAGCAAGGGGGCCAGTTGCCAGCAAACACCCCAACAGCCACAGGACCCGGCATGAGGAATGGAGAGGAGCAGGATGGCTTGCACAGAAAGAAAATGTGTTGCTTTTGGCCTCAAGAGGTAAAAAAAAACCCAACAACAAACACTCTGCAGATGAACCTGGTATGTGAGCCACTGGGAATGAACAGGAGATGCATGGTCAGGGCTTGGGGTGGGCTACAGGGCAGGTTTTTGTGTTGGAAATACCATCCCCATCAGAAATTATCATTGCTTATAGAAGGACAGTTCATAGAATCCCAGACTGGTATGGGCTGGGAGGGACCCCAAGGAGCACAGAGCTCCAACCCCCCTGCCACAGGCAGGGACACCAACCTCCAGGCCTGGAGCTACACAAGGTTGCCCAGGGCCCCAGCCAACCTGGCCTTCAACACCCCCAGGGATGGGGCACCCACCCCCTCTCTGGGCAGCCCCTTCCAGCCCCTCACCACTCTCTCTGCAAAGAACTTCCCCCTAAGATCTCCTCTCCCCCTTCCCTCCTCCAGCTTCACTCCATCCCCCTTGTCCTGCCAGTCTCTGCCCTTGAACAAGCTGATTCCCCTCCTGTTCCTCTGCTCCCTTCAGGGACTGGCAGGCTGCAATGAGGTCCCCCCACAGCCTTCTCTTCTCCAGGCTGACCCAGCCCAGCTCCCTCAGCCTCTCCTCGTAGGGGAGCTGCTCCAGCCCTCTGAGCATCTCTGTGGCTCCTCACCCCACTGGCCCCAGCAAGCCCAAAGCTTCACTGCTCAGTGCACAATGCTGCCTGCTTGGAGCAGCCCTGTGGCACCCCAGTGCCAGGGAGGGTGGTTAGATGTGTAAATATATTAAATATATACTTTATATACTATAGAATATATAAATAGTATAGATTTATACACTCTACAGTATATATATTACAATCTATCACAATATATCATATACAATTCCTATATTAATTATGTTTTATATCATGTAAATCTATTTTTATATACTATATTATATACCTAGATATGTTGTGTTATGTGTTTATGTATTTATATAATGTGTAGAATGTATTGCTATATATCACATATATTATATATTATATTTTATTTGTTTTAAATGAATGCTTTTAATGATATACTATAATATGCATTATATTATGTTATAAATATAATATCATTAAGATAATATTATATAGTAATATTACATTCATATTATATGTATAACATATAATATATAATGTGTTATATATATAATACGAATATAAGTATAATATAAATATAATATATATTATACATGATATACAATATACATAATGTATTATATGTATGTATCTTAATGAATGCTTTTTAATTTTATACTATAATATGCATTATATGTTATGCATATAATATGAATGTAAGTATAATATAAATATTATGTATTATAGATGATATATTATACATTATACATGATATACAATAGATATGATGTATTATATGTATTTTAATGAATGCTTTTAAATTATATACTATAATATGCATTCGATGTTATGCATATAATATGAATGTAAGTATAATATAAATATTATATGTGATATATGATATACATTATACATGATATACAATAGATATGATGTATTATATGTATTTTAATGAATGCTTTTAAATTATATAATGTGTTATACATATAATATGAATATGATATAAGTATAATATAAATATATATTATACATGATATACAATATAGATAATGTTATATTTCTGTATCTTAATGAATGTTTTTTAATTTTATACTATAATATGCATTATATGTTATGCATATAATATGAATGTAAGTATAATATAAATATTATATATGATATATTATAGATTATACTTTATATATGATATACAATATATATGATGTATTATATGTATTTTAATGAATGCTTTTAAATTATATACTATAATATGCATTATATGTTATGCATATAATATGAATGTAAGTATAATATAAATATTATATATTATATATTATATGTTATATATTATATATTATATATTATATATTATATATTATATATTATACATGATATACAATAGATATGATGTATTATATGTATTTTAATGAATGCCTTTTAATTTTATATTATAATATGCATTATATTATATGTTATAAATATAATATTAAAATTTTAGGTTATATATTATAGTATAATATATTATATGTGATATATTATATATAGGAATACATTTTTATATAATATATTATATGTATATATTAAAATTATGTTATGTTATATTATATTATGTTATATTATAGTTATATTATATTCTGTTATATTCTGTTATATTCTGTTCTGTAATGTATATATATAAAGTGCCTCTCAGTGTACTGACAAACGTTCTTTGGAAGGGCTCAGCTGGCAGAGGGAGGAACAGGAGTCAGCCTGTCAGTGCCTCAGTGCTGCTGCTTCCAACTGATTTCAAACCCACCCCAGCCCAGCCCAAGCCCCACACCTTTGCTGCCGGCTTGCTCGGCTGCTGTGGAACGCTGCTGCTCTCTCAGGGTCAGAGGGAGACCTGCTGTGAGCGGCAAGGGTTTGCAGGGACTTGGTTTGGGGGTCGGCCCCGATGAGCTCTGGAGGTCCCTTCCAAGCCCTACGCCTCTGTGATCCCGTGGTGCTGGGACTGGGGCTCAGAAGGGCAGCGAAGGGACACACAGGTTCAGCCCCGACACGGGGGTCCAGCACCTCAGGAAACACTGTGTGGTCCCCAGAAACCAACCCCAAGCCAGGGGAACCCAAAGAGGAGCGGGCGGTAGTGTCCTCCAGGGAAGGTGAGGAAAGGTGGGTGGTAAACAGATCCCAAAGCCATCCTGGTCCCACGCTGAAACACGCTGAGCTGGGAAGCGCCGACAGAATGCTTCCTCAGCCCCAAACACACGCTCACCTTCCACAGCACCAGAGGGAAATCGCATCCCAGCCCCAGGCACCACCACCGGCAGCACCCATGTTGTGGGGCAGGGGGTGTCCTGCCCCTTTCATGCACCCAAATCTGTCCTCCCTGTGAGTGAGTGCTGCTGGGAACCCCAAAACTGCTCCCAGAAGCTTTTGGATGCCGCTCCGCAGAGGGGCTGCCAAGAGAGGCACCAAAATCCCACTCCCTCTTCCCGGGAAAACCTGGTGTGGGTAAGGCAGATGTCCAGAGGGTGGGAAGCAGGACGTGCTGCAGCCTCCAGAAAATGGGCCAAACTGCCACATGAGGGAATAAAAGAAAGCAAACAGACAGGGCAAGGGGTGGCGTGGAAGAGCGATGGGTGGCGGGGTTGGAAATCCCAGAGGGCAGGCAGGGCGGCTGGGGTTCCCTCCCGCAGGCAGGGAGCTCAAGGAGAGCCCGCAGCTCGGGCAAGGGGACTGGCTTTGAGGTGACAGCTCTCTCAGCAGGGCAGGGGGAGTAACTGGGCAGCCAAGACCACCAAACCCACTTCCACCCGCTGTGATTTCAGCCCTGCTGCTCAGGCTGCCCCGCTCACGGCGGGTTTTAGAGCAGCTCAGGCGTGTTATGGGGCAGTGTTTTCTTTTCACACCAGGATGTGGTTAATCATTCCCCAAGAGCAGCACACTGTGTACCAGACGCCGTGGGTAAAGCTCTTGCAGCCCACGGGGAGCTGCCCCCACGTTGCTTCTGCCCCCTGGGTACCGCTCTGAAACCCACCCAAGCCTCCCAGCCCTCTCCCGTGGGCTGAGCTGGACAGACCTCAGCAGCGTTACCCAGGACTGCTCGAGGGGCTGAGTGTCAAATTCTGGCATCTTAAGCCAACACCCTTCGTTGTACTGGGGATTTTACTGGGGATGTGGGGACCCAGGGGGCTGGGGTGGCCCTCCGCACCAGCATCCTCCCGCATCCAGCATCCCTGCCAGCGCGTGGGTTCCTTACCTTGATGTTGCAGAAGATACTCCGGGAGCAGGTGCCAGAACCTCTGGGGACGTTGACCGGTGACTTGCCAGCTTCGGGGTGGACTCCCATCGTTGGGGGGGGGCTTCCTGGGGAGCCCCAAATAGCTAGGGCTGTGGGTGGGCTCCTGTCCTTCACTGGCCTGCCCTGCCAGCAGCGGCACGGGCGGTCGGCACGGAAAATGCTCCAAGCCTGCAAGTGAGGCAGGCAGCCTGAGCACAAAGTTTTTATAAGTCTGCTCTTGGGAGCGATGATGAAACCCTTTCTCCTCCCTCTTTTTCCTTTGTGAGGAGGGAACTTTAAAGTCACAGGAAGCCAACGCTGGGCGCACGGGGGGCCAAGGTAGGAGCGAGCCCCAGGCTGCTCCGGCGATGGGGACCACGACGGTGCCACGATCCTTGCCCACCCGTGGGGGATACCCAACGCCCCAACCTGCCCCATAGCCCTGCTGCTGCTTGTTCCCCTCTGCTGCTCTCAGGTCCGAGGCTGCAGGATGAGAACGCAGCTTGGATGAGGTGTCAGCAAGGCAGCCCTTCCTGTATGGAAAACCACTGGAGGGTTTCATTCAGGTCCCTCCCGAAGGGGGAGAGGAAGGGGAGGCACCTTTCAGGAGACTGATGATGGGAGGGAAGAAATGGGGGACCAGAGGAGAAATCCCTCCCTAGGGTAAGGGATTATACAAGGAGGAGGAGGGGGAGAAAAACACCACCCAATGCTTCCCAGGCTCTTTTCCTGTGGGAATAACTGTGTTTGTGAAGCTCCTGGTTTTTCACTGGTAGCTCTCCAGGGATTTGTTTATGGGAAGCACTGATTTATTCTGCGGGTTCCTCGCAGGGAGGAGGGGAAAGGACAGGTGGATCCCAGCTGAGGGGAAGCCAGCTGCAACTATTTCATCCAAATTATTGCTTTTCACTGCATAAAGCATCGTAGGGAGGTTGGGGGTGAGGGGGAACACACAGACCCTGTGGGAAATGGTGTGTGCCCTGAGCTCAGAGACACCAAATCCCAGCTCCTGCCCTGTTGCCCTGTGGTTTCCCTGCGGCTCCCTACGCCCCGGGGTGATGCTTGAGGAGCTGAGCCCTGCTCGGCAGGCACCCACCGACCCCCACGCCCTGCCCAGGCACCCACTGTGGCTGCTGGCCACAAGAGGGTGCGTTGCACCCATGGGAGATGCTCCCTGGGCTCTCCCGTCCTGTGACAGGACCCACCCCCACCCACCAGGTCAGGATCTTTGGAGTCCAGCACCGGTCTGGGCTTGAAAGCAAAGTGAAAATCCAGCTTTGTGTAGATACAATGAGCTGCTTTTGGCTGTCAGCTTCCCCATCCCTGCCCCAGAAGCAGCGCTCGCAGGGACAGGTGGGTACCACTGGCCTGTGGTTGGGGAGAAAATAAAATAAAATGATTGCCTCCTGTTTTGCCATCCCTCTTTTCCCCTGCAAGTGCCCAGATTTGGATCCTCCCCCTCTGCTCTGCCCTGCTCAGGCCCCACCTGGAGTGTTGTGCCCAGTGCTGGGCTCCCTGGGAGAGAAAGGACAGGGATCTCCTGGAGAGAGTCCAGAGGAGGCTCTGGAGATGCTGAAGGGCCTGGAGCATCTCCCCTGTGAGGAAAGGCTGAGGGAGCTGGGGCTGTTCAGCCTGGAGAAGAGAAGACTAAGGGGGGACCTAATTAATGTTTATAATGATCTTAAGCATGGGCTGCAGGGGGAAATGGGCAGCCCCTTTTCAGTGTCTGTGGGGACAGGACAAGGGCTGATGGCCTCAAGTTGGAGCACAGGGAGTTCCCCAGCAACCTGGGGAAGAACTTTTCCCCAGGGAGGGTGAGGGAGCCCTGGGCCAGGCTGCCCAGGGGGTGTGGAGTCTCCTTCTCTGGAGAGATTCCAGCCCCGTCTGGACACCGCCCTGTGTGCCCTGTCCTAGGGACCCTGCTTTGGCAGGGGCTTGGACCCCATGGGCTCTGGAGGGCCCTGCCAACCCCTGGGATTCTGTGACTCTGTGATCTCTCCCAAGGAAAGGGCACTGCCCAAGCCTTGGCAGCTTATCTTTGGTGAAGAATGCACTGAAGTCTAAAAAATCTGAACATTTTAAAAATCTGAATTTAAAAGTCCCTTTGGGGGGGTTTCAGTTGTTACAGGACACATCCAATACCTGGTGTGCTGCAGCAGCTCCACAAGGTTCCCCGTGGCCAGCGTGGCAGCTTCACTTGGGAGCAAAAGCAAAGGGCTATGCCCAGCAGGCCCTGTCCACCCAGGTAGGACCATTGGAGAGCACTGCTGGCATCTCCCAAGCCTTTCTCCTGCTAGAAGAGACATTCACAGAATCACCAGGTTGGAAAAGACCTTCAAGAACATCAAGTCCAACCATTCCCATCCTAAGCTAAACCAGATCCCTGAGCACCTCATCTCCCCTCTGTTAAACACACCCAGGGCTGGGGACTCAGCCCCTCCCTGGGCAGCCTGGGCCAGGCCCTGACAACTCTGCCAAGGAAGAACTTTTCCCTCCCAGCTGAGCTGACCCTGCCCTGGCACAGCTTGAGCCCATTGCCCCTTGTCCCATCTCCTGTCCCCTGGCTGAAGAGACCAGCACCCCCCTCTCTGCACCCTCCTAGCAGGGCAGGGGAGGTGGGGAGAAGGTCTCCCCTCAGCCTCTTCTTTTCCAGGCTCAACACCCCCAGCTCCCTCAGCTCCTCCTCAGAGGATTTGCCCTCACATGATTTTCCCATACAGATTTGTCTCCACACAGCCAAACATACCAGGTAGGAGGTGTGATGCCTGGGAAGCAGGCAGGATGGGCAGCAGGCAGAGAGGTCCCTGCCCTGACGCTGCATCCCGCTGAGGCTGCATCCCGCCACGCCGATGGGGTCAATGACCTCTGAAAGAGGAAGCCAAAGGCTGTGGTGATTCAAATGGGAATCATCTGTCTCCACACACAATTTCTGGTAAATGCCCCAGAGATCTGGACAGGGCTGCCCCATGGTGATGTGGGGCCTCAGTGGGAAATGATCCCACATCTGGCTGGACAAGCAAGGGAAGGAGGTTGGGGCAGTGCTCCTGGCAGCACCGTGCTCCCCAGATCGACCCAGTGAACCCCTGGTAGATCTCAAACACCAAGAGATGCTCCAGGAGGGATGGTTCCCTGGAAGGCAGGAAGAAATCAGGCTGGCAACCCGTGCTGCTGTTGTATTTCTCAACCAGTGGCTCCTGCAATGGGCTGTGCAAGAAAACATCTGCTTTGCAGCCAGCTGCAAGCCACATAGAGCAGTGGGAACCTCCTCATAGGGTCACACACCTTGCTTACCCATACCAAGGTCTACCCTGCCATGAACAAGCCTCCAGTGAAGGGCTATGAAGATGCTGAAGGGCCTGGAGCATCTCCCCTGTGAGGAAAGGCTGAGGGAGCTGGGGCTGTTCAGCCTGGAGAAGAGAAGACTAAGGGGGGACCTAATTAATGTTTGTAATTATCTTAAGCATGGGCTGCAGGGGGACATGGCCAGCCCCTTTTCAGTGTCTGTGGGGACAGGACAAGGGGCAATGGCTGCAAGTTGGAGTACAGGGAGTTCCCCAGCAACCTGGGGAAGCACTTTTCCCCAGGGAGGGTGAGGGAGCCCTGGGCCAGGCTGCCCAGGGGGTGTGGAGTCTCCTTCTCTGGAGAGATTCCAGCCCCGTCTGGACACCGCCCTGTGTGCCCTGTCCTAGGGACCCTGCTTTGGCAGGGGGTTGGACCCCATGGGCTCTGGAGGGCCCTTCCCACCCCTGTGGTTCTGTGACTCTGTGATCTCTCCCAAGGAAAGGGCACTGCCCAAGCCTTGGCAGCTTAAGCCTTGGCACTGAAGTCTAAAAAATCTGAGCATTTTAAAAATCTGAATTTAAAAGTCCCTTTGGGGGGGTTTCAGTTGTTACAGGACACATCCAATACCTGGTGTGCTGCAGCAGCTCCACAAGGTTCCCCGTGGCCAGCGTGGCAGCTTCACTTGGGAGCAAAAGCAAAGGGCTATGCCCAGCAGGCCCTGTCCACCCAGGTAGGACCATTGGAGAGCACTGCTGGCATCTCCCAAGCCTTTCTCCTGCTAGAAGAGACATTCACAGAATCACCAGGTTGGAAAAGACCTTCAAGATCATCAAGTCCAACCATTCCCATCCTAAGCTAAACCAGATCCCTGAGCACCTCATCTCCCCTCTGTTAAACACACCCAGGGCTGGGGACTCAGCCCCTCCCTGGGCAGCCTGGGCCAGGCCCTGACAACTCTGCCAGGGAAGAACTTTTCCCTCCCAGCTGAGCTGACCCTGCCCTGGCACAGCTTGAGCCCATTGCCCCTTGTCCCATCTCCTGTCCCCTGGCTGAAGAGACCAGTGCCCCCCTCTCTGCACCCTCCTGGCAGGGCAGGGGAGGTGGGGAGAAGGTCTCCCCTCAGCCTCCTCTTCTCCAGGCTCAACCCCCCCAGCTCCCTCAGCTGCTCCTCAGAGGATTTGCCCTCCAGCCCCTTCCCCAGCCTGGTTGCCCTTCTCTGGACTGGCTCCAGGACCTCCATGTCCTTCTGATGGTGAGGAGCCCAGAACTGGACCCAGCACTCGAGGTGCAGCCTCCCCAGTGCCCAGTCCAGGGGCACAATCCCCTCCCCAGACCTACTGGCCACACTGGGTCTGACACAAGCCAGGATGCCATTGGCCTTGCTGGCCACCTGGGCACACTGCTGGCTCATGGTCAGTCGCAGTCACCCAACACCCCCAGGTCCTTCTCTGCCTGACAGCTCTCCAGCCAGTCTCCCCCAGCCTGTAGCTGCTCAGGGTTGTTCTGTCCCATGTGCAGCACTCTGCCCTTGGCCTTGTTAAACCTCATCCCATTGGTCTCAGCCCATCAGTCCAGCCTGTTCAGGTCCATTTGAAGAGCCACCCTACTCCCAAGCAGATCAACACTTCCTCCCAGCTCAGTGTCATCTGCAAACTGACTGAGGGAACATTCAATCCCTTCAGTGAGGTCACTGATAAAGACACTGAACAGGACTGGACCCAGGACTGAGCCCTGGGGGACGCCACTCATGACCAGCCTCCAGCTGGAGGACCCTTACTTCCAGCCCTTGGCCACATACTCAGCTCCTGTAGATCCAAGAGAAGAGCTTTTACACCAACCCTCCTTTTAAACAGAGGGCCTCAGACACCAGATTGTGCAACAGGAGCAGCGAAACGGGATGCACACCATAAAAAATAAGGCCTCTTGCCTCTTTTTGAGGCTTCTTTGCTGCACTTTTCATTCCTGCTGAGTTCCAGCCTTGGCAAGGAACGCTGTGGCCTGCAGACAAGTGCATGGGAGGAAAGTGATTTACGGCAGCGCTGACAAGGGGAGGGGAGCCCAGCTCCACACTCTTCTCCTCGTGCTTTGTCAGGGCCATGCAGTTGATGTGAAGTGCCTGGCAGGAAGGATCCCATGTTGACAGGGGCTTGGTTTGTTTTACACGGCTCCTGGGGCTGCAGTTCTTCCTCAGCCTTTGAAATGAGTTCCCCCTGCAGTAGTCAAGCTCTCCGGGCCAACACATGGGCTGGAAGGAGACCTCAGTGCTGATAGCTGTGTGGGAACCAGCATGGCTTCTGTCAGCAAAGCTGAATCAGGAATCCCTCCCAATCATCTCCCCTCATCCAAAATAGCCATCGGTGGGAACCTGCCTGCCAGGTGTGTTTCCCATGGGCAGACCAAGCTGAGCCTGGTGTAGCTAGACAGGCTGAGAGAGTTGGGCTGGTTGGTTCAGCCTGGAGAAGAGAAGGCTCTGGGGAGACCTCATTGCAGCCTACCAACACTTAAAGGGGTCCTACAGGAAAGGGGGAGAGGGGCTGTTCCCCAGGGAGTGCAGGGACAGGCGAAGAGGTGGTGGCTTCGAGCTGGGAGAGGGCAGGGTTAGGTGAGATGTTAGGAAGGAATTCTTCCCTCTGAGGGCGGTGAGGCCCTGGCACAGGGTGCCCAGAGAGGCTGTGGGAGCCCCATCCCTGGAGGTGTTCAAGGCCGAGTTGGATGGGGCTTTGGGTGACCTGGGCTAGTGGAGGGTGTCCCTGCCCATGGGGTTGGGACTAGATGACTTTTGAGGTCCCTTCCAACCCAATGCATTCTATGATTCTAAAAGTAAAAGCTGGAGAAGGGACTGGATGTCAGGACCTCAGCAGAGGAAGGGAGCTAGATGTGACCCAAGGTCTTTTCACATATAGCAGCAGTGAAAATCCTACCCCAGACATCAGCCATGGGAGGACAGGGGAGGATAGAAAGATGCCAAGAGACACATGTCATGTTGGGATGACCTGGGGAGGCTTTCCAAGAGAGAAGGAGCAAAAAGCAGCACTGGAGCCCTACACAGAGCTCATGAAACGAACGGCCCTAGAGATGTGCTGGGTGTCCCTGCCTTGTGGCTGGCCTTGTTGCAAGGAGGGTAGGAGGAGAGCGAAAGGTGATCCCTGTATTTCCTCAGGAACCTCACACAGCTTAAAACTAAAACTTCCTGGAGCCACCTGACCCCAGGTTTGCTTGCTGGGCACGAGCACCAGGACAGTACAAGCCTCTGCAGAAGCAAACACGAAGCCCCCCAGGCTCCAGGAGGTTTTCAGCCTTGCAAGTACAAACATTGCTCAGGGAACATGGATTAAAACCAACACCACCACCCCCCACCCTGCCTACCTACCAGAGCTGGCCCCTGGGTTTACAGAGCAGCATGCCAAACCCACCCCTTGGAAAGCCATTTATGCACCAGGGCTGGTGGCATGGCCCAGGCAGGGACTGAAGGGGATGGGTGGGCACCACGCACCAGGGGTTCCTGCCTGTGGTTGCAATGGGAATTACAGACCATGACAGGCTGGGTTCAACTTCCCAGCAGTGTATAGTTAATCTTGAGTAGAAATGCTGGTCAGAGGGAGGTGCACAACCATACCTGAAGAACAGGCTCAGCTGGCTCACAGCCTGACCTGCTTCTGGGGATGGAGAAAGTGGTTCACCAGCTCCAAAGGAGTAGTCCAGCTCCTCGAGGAGGGGGGTGCCATGGCTGAGGGGCACATGCAGAGGAACTTCTGGAAGAAGTGGTGCATGAAGAAGTGGTGGTGCTTCTCCACAGAGAAGGACCTGGGGGTCCTGGTGGGTGACAGGGTGGCCATGAGCCAGCAGTGTGTCCTGGGGGCTGAGAGAGACAATGGGATCCTGGGGGGCATCAGGAGGAGTGTGGGCAGCAGGTCACAGGAGGGGATCCTTCCCCTCTGCTCTGCCCTGCTCAGGCCCCACCTGGAGTGTTGTGCCCAGTGCTGGGCTCCCTGGGATAGAAAGGACAGGGATCTCCTGGAGAGAGTCCAGAGGAGGCTCTGGAGATGCTGAAGGGCCTGGAGCATCTCCCCTGTGAGGAAAGGCGGAGGGAGCTGGGGCTGTTCAGCCTGGAGAAGAGAAGACTAAGGGGGGACCTAATTAATGTTTATAATTATCTGAAGCATGGGCTGCAGGGGGAAATGGGCAGCCCCTTTTCAGTGTCTGTGGGGACAGGACAAGGGGCAATGGCTGCAAGTTGGAGCACAGGGAGTTCCCCAGCAACCTGGGGAAGAACTTTTCCCCAGGGAGGGTGAGGGAGCCCTGGGCCAGGCTGCCCAGGGGGTGTGGAGTCTCCTCTGGAGAGATTCCAGCCCCGTCTGGACACCGCCCTGTGTGCCCTGTCCTAGGGACCCTGCTCTGGCAGGGGATTGGACCCCATGGGTCTGGGGGGCCCTGCCAACCCCTGGGATTCTGTGATCCTGTGATTCTCTGAGCCCCAGTGCAGGAGGCCATGCCACTTGCCCCAGGCCCAGGCTAGCGTCAGCCCTGCAGGGAAGCCAGCCGTGCCCAGAGATTATGAGCCAGGTCAAGCTGGGATGGGAGAGCAGGTAATTCATACTAAAGATGACAGCAGAGGTGCACGTCAGCATTAAACCTTCCCTCCCATGCTTGCCTGCCCACAACAAGCTAACATGAAGCAGAGATTTGCCTGCACCAGTGACTAAGAAGCAGCCAAGCAGCTCTGTCATAGAATCTCTCCAGAGAAGGAGACTCCACGGCCTGCTCTAGTTTGAAACCATCACCCCTCATCCAATCACTCCCTGCCCTTACAAACAGCCCTGCCCAGCTTTCCTGTAGGTCCTTCAGGGACTGGAAGGGGCTCTGAGGTCCCCCCAGAGCCTTCTCTGGGCTGAACAAGCCCAGCTCTCCCAGCCTGGCTTCACAGGAGAGGTGCTCCAGCCCTCAGATCATCCTCATGGCCTCCTCTGGACCCACTCCAAGAGGTCCATGTCCTCCTTGTGCCAGGGGCTCCAGAGCTGGACACAGCACTGCAGGTGAGGTCTCCCCAGAGCAGAGCAGAGGGGGACAATCCCCTCTCTCAATCTGCTGGCCACACTCCTGGGGATGCAGCCCAGGGTGCAACTGGCCTTCTGGGCCATGAGGGGACAATTGTTGGGTCATGTCCAGCTTTGTGTCCATGAGTACCCCAAGTCCTTTCCTGCAGTGCTGCTCTCCTTCACATCATCCCCAGCCTGCAATGGTAGCAAGGATTGTCCTGACCCAAGTGTAGGACCTTGCCCTTGGCCTTGCTGAACTTCATGAGGTCTGCATGAGCTCACTTCTCTAGTTGGTCCAGGTCCCTCTGGATGGCATCCCATCCTGCTGATATGTTCTGGATGACATTCCATCCCTCTGGCAGGGTGTCATCCAAATAAGAGCTTGAGCAGCTCAAGGAGGCTCCTATCCAGAAGGATATCCCATGTCTGGGCTGCTGGCAGCTGGCACATCCCAGCACAGTGGCAGAGGATGTGACATGGCAGCATCACCCACCTCAACAACTGCTCTCTGTTGGGTGCAATCCAGAAGGAGTGGCCTCCCCAGGGGAAGAGCTGATGGAGGGCTCACACCTCCTCCTGCTGCAAAAAGTCTGGCAAGCAACACGTGAGGTGCATCACCACGGGTGACGTGGCATCCTCTTACCTGACCCACTCCTGGGGACGAGTCTCTGCTCTCTGACAGACAAAGGCTCAGTGTCACTGCAGAATCCCCACAAAAGCCTCATGAAGGGGTGGAAGGGCTGAGGTGGTCTTCATGGTTTCAGAGATGGGGAGACCCACGTGTCCACCTTGGTCACATCCCACTGGAAATCTTCACCTGCTCAAAGAGATGTCGTGTGGTTGGATATATCGACCCTTTGCCTTGGAAATGATTTTGTTTGGCTGCTCTCCCACCTCTGAAAGACTTTCCAGGGCTCTGGCAGACACCATTCAAAAGGAAAAAAAACCAAACCCCAAAGCTTGAATGCATTTACCCCATTGAGTGAAAGGAGCCAATCCAGATACTGTGTGGTGATCGTGGCTCTGATTTGACCCCTCCTGAAAG